>JAODKC010000048.1:6659576-6679790 GCA_026777985.1 Mormyrops attenuatus | reverse complement strand
TGGGGAGGCATATCCATGGAGGGACGCACAGACCTCTACAGGCTAGACAACGGCACCTTGACTGCCATTAGGTATCGAGCCTCATGTGGCGATAGTATGCAGACAGTTCCTGGAGGATGAAGGAACTGATTCCATTGACTGGCCTCCACACCCGCCTGACCTAAATCCAATATAACACCTCTGGGACATTATGTTTTGGTTCATCTGACACCGCCAGCTTGTACCTCAGACTGTCCAGGAGCTGGGAGTTTGATCAACTAGGATACCATCCGTCGTCTCATTAGGAACATGCCCCAATGTTGTCAGGCATGCATACAAGTACATTGGAGCCATACAAACTACCAAGTATAATTTTGAGTCGCTGCAATGAAATTTCGCCAAAATGGACTAGCCTGCCGCCTCATTTTTTCATTTCGATTTTTGGTCTTTGAATTCAGCCCCCAGCAGGTTGATTTTTCATTTCCATCAAACGTCCATATCGGTATAGATATCCAGCCTTATTTTTTTTTTCTCATTGAGATTGGATGTGTTTTCAGAGTGTTCCTATAATTTTTTGAGCAGTGTATTTCTGTGTATTCACAAGTATGAGTATAAATCTCAGGCTTATTGTTCATCATTTATGCATTGTTCATCGTTACTGTCACGCCCACCTGATGAAAACAACAACCGTAGCTGATCCTGCTAAGAGAATTAGTAGGACTCCCTATTTATGCCTCGCACTGGAGGCAGATCGGTGAGAGGTATTGTTGGCATGCCACTACTAAGCAACCTAATTATCTGTTCTTCCCACAGTTACGTTCCGTCTGTCCGTCTGGCCCTCCCCGAGTTACCCGCGCCTCCTATCTGCCCTCCTTCCCTTCCGCCCTCCTCGTGAGGATTTCCCTTCTCTGTGTGTCTGCGTCCTCGGACTGACTCCCCAGCTCTTCAACCATCAGATCTCCTCTTATCGACTACGGCTTCTGGACACGTTTCGGTTTCTGGCGCTTTATACGGATGGATTACAGTTACGTCCTGACGCCTTCTGACGCCTCTCTGACGCCTCTCTGTCTCATCACGAATAAACCTGGTTGCTTGAAATCCTCTGTCCCGGTCCTGTGTTACGGTACAGTTATGTTATTTTTGTCATTTAAATGTAATGTTAAGTAATGACATAGCTCTGTGCTGCAGTGTTAATGTTAGTGCTGTGCCAGTTGTTGTTATTACTACATCTGATTTGATCACACTTACGCTATATGGACAAAAGTCTTGGGACACCTGGCCATTACACTTATAGAAAAATTACGACATCACATTCTAAATCTAAAGGCGTGAATATGGAGTCAGTCCCCCCCTTTGCAGCTATAGGAGCTGCCACTCTTCTATGAATGTTTTCAACAAGCTTATGGAGTGTGCCTGTGGGAATTTTTGCCCAGTCATGCACAAGAGCATTTTTGAGGCACTGATATTGGACATGAAGGCCTGGCTCGCAACTTCTGTTCTAGTTTATCCCAAAAGTGTTTGAAGGGTTTGAGGTGAGGGCTCTGTGCAGGCCAGTCAAGTTCCTCCTATACCAAACTCACTCCTTGTCTTTACGGACCTTGCTTTGTTTGGGGCACAGTCATGCTAGAACAGAAAAGGGCCTTCCCCAAACTGTTCCCACAAGATTGGAAGCATAGAATTGTCCAAAATGTCTTGGTTCCCTTGGCTTAAGAGTTCCCTGGAACTAAGGGGCCTAGCCCATCCCGTGAAAAACAACCCCATACCATTATCCCTCCTCCATTAAATTTTACAGTTGGCAAAATGCAGTCATGCAGGTAATGTTCTCCTGGCATACGCCAAACCCGGACTCATCCACCAGATGGCCAGACAGAGAAGTATGATTCATCACTCCACAACACATGTTAGAGCTGCTCCAGAGTCCAGTGGCGGTGTCCTTTGCACCGCTCCATCCAGCGTTTGGCTTTGTGCTTGGTGATGTGAGGCTTGCATGCAGCGGCTTGGCGATAGAAGTCCATTCCATTAAGCTCCTGGTGCACAGTTTTTGTGCCAGGATTAATGCCAGAGAAAGTTTGGAACTCTGCAGTTACTGAGTCAACAGAGCGTAGGAAACTTGTACGCACTATGCGCCTGAGCACTCAGCGACCCCGCTCTGTTACTTTTACGTGTTCTGTCAGGTTGTGACTGATTTTCTGTTGTTCCTAAACGTTTTCGCTTGGCAATAATACCACTAACAGTTGACCATGGAATATCTAGCAGGGAAGAAGTTTCACAAACTGACGTATTGCAAAGGTGGCATCCCATAACACTACCACACTTGAATTCATTGAACTCTTCAGAATGACTCATTTTCTCATAAATGTTTGTAAACATGACTGCATGGCTAAGTGCTTGATTTTATACACCTGTGGCAATGGGTCTGAATGAAATACCTGAATTTAGTGACTGAGAGGTGTGTCCCAATACTTTTGTCCATATAGTGTAAGATAATGTGTCTTAAAGGTAAAATTAATCATTGTTTTATTTTGTCCCTTGATGTGCGGCTTTCATTTAGCTGAATGGACTATCTGAGTTGTCATTTCTTTGTGTATTCCTCTTCTGCTGCATTCCATTTTAACTCAAAAGTTAGAACTTCCAAGTTCCTAGTAGGAAATTTCAACTGGAACACCCTAAAAACGGAATTCTGAATCAGATAGGGGCAGGAACCTCGGCAACTCCAACCTCAGAATCACGATGGATGTGATCTTCATCAACAGAAGTGGAAGCTGTAGTTATGTACTGTTTAATCATACTTAAGTCTTATTTGTGGTTCATTTCAATTGTTTGTACACACAGTAGTCCAACTGCTGTCTGAGTACATGTTGCTATGGTGTTCGTATGTGCCAAATACTGCATAATGTGTGATATTACTAACAATGACCCTGGCTAGAATGACCCTGGGGCCTTCATCAGGAAGCAAGATTTCTTGCTTAGCCAGACAACTTGTTGGATTTAACATAGTTTGGGCTAAATGCAAGTGAACGAAGATGATAAACTGGGGTACCTAAAATTCAACAAGTTATTCAGCTAAGCAAGAAACCCTGCTGTTTGAAACAGGTCCCTGGTATTGCTAAATGTCTTTCAGACTTGTACTGGGAACGCATATAACTTGAGTATGATGTCATTCCCAGTTCTGCCTTCCATCCTCTGAGGTAAGTGGAACGCAGTATTTCTACCTTTGATGCTGTCAGACTGTTCACACTGCGGTGTCCCATACTGTATGCTCACTGCTAGTGCTTGGTCAGTGTTGCCTCTGTCATACATAAGGTGTAAGGATAAGAATGGCCTTTAGGATATGCTTCCACATCATATTTTTCAAACCAAACAATTTTATGTCATCAGCTTAACACTCATAAATTATGCGGCACAAAAACCAATTAAAATTCCTTTTATTCACATCAGGTAACGCTAGTCACCACAATCATAAATTTATGGTAGGCTGTCTGGCATGAAAGTGGCCAACTTACAATTTAAAAATTTTGTTTCCCCACCCCTACCATAAATACTGCCACTCTGAGCCCAAGCAAAAGGCACAGAGCAGTGTGTGGGGCCAGTCCCCACCTAACCCACCCTTTGAGGCATATTTCTGTCCTTAAGATGAGCAGCTCATTCCCCAGGTCATTGGCCACCTGATACTCGTCGATGCAGGCCAAAGTCAGAGCAGAGAGTGAGATCCCCCCCCCCCTCCCTGCACCACAGAGAAGCCACACAACTTCGACTGCCTGACTGCGGCCTGGGGTGTAACAGAAACACTATCTAAGCAAACAAGCTGAACGGTTGAAGTTATGCAACGCAAGACCCCCTGGAGGAAAGATGCCCCCCAGAGAAACAAGAAATCAGGGGGCATCACTCCATGTATTTCTTTTTCAAAGCTCAGTCTCCATCATGTGCTCCCACCCCATGGAGAAAACTACCACCTTCTGATGCAACCTGCAAAATTAATCAAGATGCAAATGGATTTACCTCAATCGCGGTTCACTAACAGTTACACAACCTAATCTTTCAGTGATTTCCAATCACCTTTAAATAACTATTTATATTCATTGCCACTGAAAAACCCAAACTCAGGTTTGCTGGGTTCAGACATGCAATGAAATACTGTCTCTTATGGAGTCAGACGCCCTCTTGGTTGAGGGTTTCAGGATGACAGAATAAAATGGAGAAATACATACAGGTAAGTAATAACAGACCAGCTTAAGTTACCCAGCATTTAAACAAGTTCAAACCTGGGTGAGACCTAACAAGCTTTAGCACACTTGTTACTCAGTGTATGGGAATCCATACCGGGCACATTCGCATGCAAATATGACAACGGAACCGGCGCCATGCTTTGCTCTGAACGCATTCCAGCAAAAGCCGCTCCCTTTGAAGTTACGCATCTGTGTATTCAGCTCACAGCCGACCCGAGTAAACAGCTGTCTCACAGTTCCGACTCGTGGTTCTTCATCATCAATTATGAAGTTTGGGTCATAGGTACCTCATGCAGGAATTCTGTAAAAAAGTCCAGGTCGGATCATCCTGATGACTGATGGAGTACAGAGATGCCAGGTCATCTCAACTAGAAGCAAAGTGAGGACTGTAATGACACTGATCTGGCAACAGATGAAATATCGAACGGCAGGACAATATAGCTACTGTAAGATGGAGTGTGTGTGTCTGTCCTGATAACTCCGGCACTCGCTCACCTCTGCCTGGTATAGCTCGCTTTGGGTTTGGCCGTAATAAAAAAAGCTCATAATTAGTGACGGGGTTTCAGTGATTCATTCTATAGCAGTTAAAAAGATATTAGATATTAAGTTAGCCCCTAAAAGGAAAACAGCTTGATACCATAAAGTCACAAGAGCAGCATTATGTCCAGATCATTACACACATATTACATAAAAGTTTCAGATCAGCTACAGTACCTTCTTTAAAAGGCAGCTGACATTTACATATATTCATAAAGAAGGAAAATTGCAGATTTGAAGGGGTAATACTCACTGTTTCCTAATGTCAAGAGATTCCCATTTGACTGTTTGTAAAAATATGAAAGGTACACCTTTTGTTCTCAGAATAACTGGATTATACCATTCGGCACAGCTGGGGCATGCCTTCACATCGATAACACCTTCCGGATGAACTGTGAAGAGGACTTAGGGCAAGGCCAAGAGGGTATCCTTCAAAAGCAGAGCTCACTACCAACTTAAAGGAAATAATAAAGGAAATAACAGGAAAATAATACCAGCAGCTTTCTTCTGCGGATCATTACTAATCCATAATACGCTGAGACAGACCGAAAGGCCACAATCAAGTCGACTTTCTACTATTCTGTATCCATAAATATAATTACATATAAAATATATAACATTTTCCACCACTGGTATTTTTTTTACTGGTCCAGGAAGAAAAAAAAAAAAGCTTTTTCATAAAACTGTTAATTTATTAATCGTGTATATATCTACACAAACATTCATCCAAACAATAAAGCACTATCATTTTCTTCTAAGAGTGTCAATTTTTGGTTTTATACATATGAATACATTTCGTGAGGACTGTGGACCCTTAACTGCAAGCTCCATCTGCCTCCTTGATCCCTCTTTGGCGAGTTTGTCCTTTAAAGACACTGCACTTTTGTATCTGGACTTTCTACCTCGTGCAGACAAAAAGAGGCCATTGGTCCACTAGGGTGCTCGATTGAGGATTCCAAAGCCAGAATGTAAAGAATGTTGGTCACGCATTACTTGAGAGGGCACAAATAATGTAGTTGTACACTTTTACTTAACGTATTAATTAACCGGAACCTAAGTCGTAGTTACCTACTGATCCTATATGGTGTACATTATTAATGCTGAACCCTGAATATATATAAAACCAGACATGAGCTGGAAAACATTAATTCATTTATTTTACAATGATAATTTTACATTTGATATGTTTCTTAGATGGGAGGGACACACTGCGTTTCATAGGTGATTTCATAAGTAATTTGTTCAGCATTCAATATTCATGCATTAGAAAAAAGAAATATTTTATCAGTGGCAGTCAGAACAAAAATGTAAAGAGGCATAAATAAATACATAAAAATCAGTTTCTTAACATTATTTCAGTACATTTCTGAAACAGAACGTGACGATTTAAACAAAATAAATAATCTTGAGAACATGACACACAAGTTGAAGTGTTATTAAATCTTATGTGAGGAATTGTTTTTCTACATCATTAAAAATATTTAACGAATTGCCAGGTTTTCTAGCAGTGTATGTACACCAGCCATAACATTAAAACCACTGAGAGGTGAAGTGCATAACATTTATTACCACATTACAATGGCACCTGTCATGGGTGCCATTATATATTAGGCAAGTAAACAGTCAGTTCTTGAAACTGATGTGTTGCACACAAAGAAAAAATGGGCAAACATGTCTCCAAACCAGCAGGTCTTGAGGGTTGCTCCCAGCTTGCAGTGGTCAGTACCTACAAAAAGTGGTCCAAAGGAAGGCAAACTGGTAAACTGGTGATGGGGTCATGAGCACCCAAGGCTCAGTGATGCACATGGGGAGCAAAGGCTAGTCTGTCTGGTCCGGCCCTACAGGAGGGCTTCTGTAACACAAATTGTTGAAAAAGTTAATGCTGGCTGTGATAGATAGGTGTCAGAAGACACAGTGCATCACAGCTTGCTGTGTATGGGGCTGTAGAGCCACAGACCGGCCAGAGCGCCCAAGCTGACCCCCGTCCACCGCTGAAAGCGCCTACACATGAGCGTCAGAACTGGACTGTGGAGCAATGGAAGAAGGTGGCCTGATCTGATGAGTCACATTTTCTGTTACATCATGTGGACAGCTGGGTACGTGTATGTCATTTACCCTTTGGAAGAGATGGCATCAGGATGCACTATGGGAAGGCAGAGGCAGCATGATGTTTTGGTTAAGGTTCTGTTGGGAAACCTTCGGTCCTGCCGTTCATGTGGATGTTACTTTGACATGTACCACCTACCTAAACATTGCTGCAGACCAAGTACACCTCCTCATGGCAACGGAACTCCCTGATGGCAGTGGACCGATTCAGCAGGATAATGCTCCCTGTCAAGCTGCAAAAATTGTTCAGGCGTGAACAGAGAACATGAGAAAGAATTCAAGGTATTGACTTGGCCTCCAAATTACTCAGATCTCAATCTGTGGGATGCGCTGGACAAACAGGTCCAATCCATAGAGGTCCCACCTTACAGGACTTAAAGAACCTGCTGCTAACGTCTTGGTGCTAGATACCACAGGACACCTTCAGAGGTCTCGTGGAGTCCATTCCTCAACAGGTCAAAGCTGTTTTGGTGGCACGACGGGGACCTACACAATATTAGGCAGGCGGTTTTAATGTTACAGCTGATATTGTATTGTATTGTACTGTATTTGCTAACTTACGACTAATTACTTTAATTTTAGAAAGGGTTTGAGAGCTGGTGCGGTGTGAGCAAAGACCCCTTCACCTGAAAATGTGTCCGCCTATCCAACCTGT
Organism: Mormyrops attenuatus; assembly: GCA_026777985.1. Taxonomy (NCBI): domain Eukaryota; kingdom Metazoa; phylum Chordata; class Actinopteri; order Osteoglossiformes; family Mormyridae; genus Mormyrops; species Mormyrops attenuatus. The sequence goes on along the minus strand of JAODKC010000048.1, from coordinate 6,672,287 downwards.
GCACACGCTCAGCAATACATCTACAAAAGCCAGCCTGCTCCAGCTCCATCAAATACCATCCTGCAGCTACATGAGCTTCGGCACTTCATTTTCTCCTAATAACTAGTTGCTGTCTAAATACATTTCTAGCTCTGCAGTTTGAGCACCAGGACAGCACGTCTCCAGCATATCTACTGTGCATCACCCAACTCCCTCTGATCCTTCACACCAGGCTGTGTGTTTAATTCTTTCCTGCTCATTTTAGCCTCTGCAAGACTCCAGAATCTGAACACTTCAGTAAGCAACTCTCATAATACTCTACAATCTCTTTTTCTCTCTATGTCAGGAATATTCTGCCCTCTATATTTATTTTAAGGCTGGGACTAGGATGCGTGTTACAGAAAGTTGACCTAGTATTTCTATCAGGTGAAGAACAGTATTATTTCCCTGGATGCCAGTATCGTAATTTATGTAATGATACTTTAATATGGTTGCAGTATTATTTTACTTCTATTTTGTATGTTCTGCTATTTTCTTCTTCCTCTCACATAAAAGAGAGAAACACCACTTACAAATGAGGTACAGCATAATAAAAAATTGAAACACTGTACAAGTTAATTATATTAATTACTTACTGTTCTTCTCAATTGTTGCCAAGGATATAATGGGGAATTTTTCTGTATCAATATTAAAGTATAAATCGGCAGGTGAATGACACATGAATGCATATAATATAAACCTGAATTACCCTATAATGTGGAACCACACCAGCAGGGCACAGTGACCCCAGCCAAACCTCTGGCTCTGCAAACTTCATTCACTTTGAACATCTTTCCTCATTTGCAAGTGAATAATGCAGAAGTAACCATTCACTCAAATGATTGTCATACTCACTTGCTTCTGTAACAAAAGGGACGATGCTGATCACTGAAAGCCAAACACACCCAACAGAACAGGAGATTAAACAATATCCATCTTAAGTATTTATAACAAGGGATTTCAAAGCTGAAACCCAAAGCCAGATCCCTCTTTATATGTTAATGAAATTTCAAACCACACTCTGCAACCAGGTTCTCTCGAATACTCGATGTCAATGGCCATTAATAATAGGATTACGTAACAACAGAAGGCCAACAGCATGTTTCCCTATCACACTGCATTTGCCAGGTTCAAAAAAGAAGAGATAGCGTTTCCCTGCAAAGTGAATGTGAATGCATCAAAATGCACATGCAACAGGACTCTCTCACGTCACAGTTTCCCGCTTGGTAGTGGTAACATTCAAAATTTGTTTCTGGTAATTCTGTATCTAGATCTTCATCTGTCAGTTCATCACTACAGGAAACCTTAGGTGCAGAACAAATAAATACATACCAGTGCACTAAAAATTCATTAGATTTGAAGAATTTATACCCTCTAAAATAACAATGCGACTGTGCAACAATGTTGTACCACAGGTCTGTCTCACAAGACCACATACAACAGCTGTAGTTGGATCAGTATTTCAGATAATCAAAAAGAGGTTAGCTCATCAGTTTTTAAACAATATAAACAGAGGAGACGCAGCAAAGATCCCTCTGTAAATGTGGACAGATCAAATGAACGTAGTATTGTACACAAACCCTGGATATTTATAGAAATGCAAAAGCCCTCAAAAATATACAAGTACCACCATGTGACAGTTTGCTTTGAGGGCATCTTAAGCTAGCTTATTTTAATATAGCCCACCCCTTTTGGTGGTGCATTACTACAAATGCATTTTTAATGCAACTCCAATTCACCATGGAAGGCTTAACAGAGCAAATATTCCCTGTATTTTTCAGGCAGCAAACTTATCAAAGCTAACACATAACTCAATACAAAACTCAGAGCCACCACACATTAGCAAACACAGATATGATGGTGTAAACAAACAGTGGCACAATGTTGTTAATCTGTCGTTTGGGGAGAGCACTCCAGTATCAAACAGATTTTAATCAAAACAAACTTTTCCAATGCTGGCCTTTTTAATTAAGAACTTCAAAAGACACCTAAAAACGAAAAGGAAGGGGGTAAAAGGCTGGCAGGTGGCCCTCATTTTGCCGTGACCATACGCCTTCCTTTGACGAGCACTGGCATAGGATTAGATCCAATGTTCTGGAAAAACATTCCCGAAGGGAGGGGGGCACAGAGCTTCTCCCAGGAGCCTCCAGAAGCAGCAGGATCTGGGCCATCAATGGCGGGGCGGGGGAGCTCTCAGATGCCTTCAACAAAAAGTGCTTCTGAGCAAAGGCTCACCGTCTGCTTCCTTCTGCACAGATGGCATTACTGCATGGCACGGGATGTGCCACCACACAAAGGAATACCGCGGCACTCCTGAACACAGCTTGGCAACGGGGTCAATACAGAGATCCGTTCTTAGTGCACAAGGTAGTTCAAACACAACAGATGATCATGGTCTAGAAACCATCATCTTAATTACAGTATCTGTAGTCTTATTAGACATTATGGTAAACCTGTTTGAAGACTGTTTCCCTCCTTCTAGGTCAGGGCTGTTCAAATCCGGCCCTCGATTCCAAATCCAGGCCTTGTTTTCAGTTCTCCCAGGTAGTTAGTTTAATAATCACTGATTCTGATTGGCCACAGAGGCTTCACACCCAGCAGATAGGTAAAGGAAAGCTGGAAAATCAGCAGTGCTTGGACCTTGAACACCACGATTTGAACAGCCCTGCTTTAGATCATTTTGGAAGCACAGATGTTCTCTTTTGGCTGTAAACCTTGTTATTTCAGCTCTAAAGTGTCATTTTTTACATTTACATACTTTACATTTCAAGGTATCCAGGGTAGGATGATGAAAATTTCCATGTTTTCCTCATTAGCAGCCTAGGTGTGATCACCTCTAATACAATCAAATAATGATTGTAAAACAACGATAATGATTTTATAACTCCAGGCGACAGGGAAGATTTGAAAACATTCTCCTAAAGGCCATGGTGACCATATTCTAATTAACATTTGTTTAACAGTTTTTTTACAAGCACAGTCCTGATATCTAGTCCTGAAAAGCCCCTTTCAGTACACCATACTGAAGTCTTTGCATCTAAATATGGACAGAAGGGAGATGGAGTGCCGCCAGGCGATGTTTTTATCTAACCAGTAAAAAAAGAAAAAAATTAGAAGTCTAGACCTATATAAGTAGTTGGCAGAAACATCTTGGTGAGACCAGCCTTCCTCAGCTCACTCGAGCATCTTTAAGACGAGGACACATGTAGGAGCTTTATCGAGTCGTATCACTGCAAACGGCACATAGCATCAGCCAGAGATGCAAGGAGGGCCAGAGCATCAGCACGCCGACGCCAAAAGGGCTGCTTTGGAAGTGTGCGGGGCAGCCTTCAGCTTCCTGCTCACAGACCCACTCAGAGCTGACCCCTCCAACTGGGCAGCTCCTCCAGAGGGACCTTTCATGGGATACAAAATACCGACAGTGCAGGACACCAGCTGGTTTCCATCACTTCTTTGGGAAAATGCGTGGCATAAGAGGCAGCGTAGAACACTAACACTTAGCAGCTCCCAAGTCCATATAATTACCAGCACTTTACAACCCGAAGAGATGTGAGGTTTAGCATATTTTTATCTCCCAAGAAATTTTGTGTTTTAATCCCAATTCCTGCAGTGAAACCATGCAATTCGCTTCCCATTAGTTGAGAGGAAGTCAGTAACTGTCCTGAGTCGATGGTCAAGTCGATTTGACCCCTTGGGGCTATTGGATAGGTGGAACAGAAGGGTTTGCCTACCACATCTTTTCTGGTATCCTTAGAAGGTCAGAAATACCCCCATCCAGTAGTATTCCTGCCACTGCCAGTAAATCAAGATCCACAAAACAGTTTTTCATTCATCCACCACTCAGAGCAGTTAATAAAATGCAGTGTAAGCAGTTAAGGCCACCTTCAAGCAGGAGCTTAACCTTAAGGGGAACATTTAGGGTTTCTGTAAATAGAGACATCAGCATATCGGCATCTACCATATTACAGAAAACCAGGCCTCAAATCAATCAATATTTACCTTTCAGAACCACAGCTAAAATTCCTTTCTTTAATACAAAATAGAGAATATTGCCTAGACTTCCAGCGACAGCACTCTGCGTATACAAATCATCCGCACTATTTGCTCAGATTGTCAAAAAAATAAAATTAGACTTGAACTGTACCGAAGGAGCTGAACAGCATGTCCAATTCTTGGATGGAACAAACAAGAAAAAGCTGCAAATCACTGGTCGGAAGGGAGAACAAGTTTAGATAACTGCCCTTCTGTTGGGCAAAGAGAACGGGTCTTTTAGGTAAGCTGTGGAACGGCAAACATCTTAATCAGTGGTTCTCAAACCTGGAGCTGGGAGAGAGCAAAAACGTGGACTGTCTGGGGGTCTCCAAAGACTGGGTTGAGAAACACTGGTCTAAATAATGTCCTTCGAAGGTCAATTGATTTAGACTTTGGAACAAAATAAATGATACGCAACATGCAGAACAGAGTACGAGGTACATCTGGATGCTTCCAGGGTTGTCAAATAATTCTGCGGCAGCTTTGAAGTTGAGAGCCCATGACTCTGGTTTGAAAGGAGGGGCCCTTATCTTTAGAGAATAAAGGAAAAGCATCATCATGCATAGAGGTTTCAAGTATAGTTCTGCCTCGTCTAAGTTCTCACCCAGTAGCTTATTAAGGGATGACAGTAACTATGCTCCTCTTCAGAACACAATGAACAAGTAAATAGGTATTCAAATGCAATATCAACACCCTTCCCCTACAGGCAAACCTCCATCATGATTCCCAGGTAGAGATTCCCTGATACGACCAAAGGTAGACATTCAGACATTTGAATTAATTTGCATCTCGCTGCAGATCCATCTACATCACACACCTGACATTCAGAGAGATGACTCCTGCCACAAATGGGAGAATCACAGCCCTGCTGTTTGCAAACAGAACCTAATTTTCCGCAACCACTTATCCAGTACAGGGTTAGTCTGGTCCAGTAAGGACAGGAGGCGGCAGGCAGGAGAGCCGTGGATGATCATGCCAACACTCCCTCCAGAGTACAGCGTAAGGAGCGTTGAGCCATCAATACTGAGTACATGGTACAAATGTTCACCAGATATTAGACAACTGGTACCTAAGCTAACAGCTAGTTAACAACCATATTACAGTGTATTACAAGACTTGTTCTAAGTGCACATGCAGTAAGTATAGTACAGCTTGAAGGACAAAAGTTCAACATTCATTCATGGAAAGTTGTACAGATTGTTATTCAAAGGTCAGATTAGCTTTTAACATTACCAAGTTAAATGTAACACAGGCGCGACTCAATCATGTTTAAGTGAAAAATTAGTTTTTTTGTGATTAAAGGTTTTATTGGATTTCACACACATAATGGGGTGAGCGGGGTTAAATATCTTAACATTTCTATTAGTTAATACTCTAAAATACCGTGATTCACCCACAACTAACGGACCATATATGTGGACCGGCATAAACTCCAGAGTCTTTTAATGACTCATACTGCGCTGAAGAACCGGTCTAACCAGAGTAGAGAATTCAGCAAAGTCCGAATCCATTTACAGCAGACAGAATGACTCGCATTTCCACAATAAAGGGTCCACAAGGTGGCACACTTTAAAATAAACCCAAAAATAATACTAATACTGCATGATATTCTCAGTAACGATATCCAGAAATTCCCAGTTAATCTCGAGGTTTTTCTTAAGTGACAGTCAGCCCTGAGTCTGACAGAAACACTTTAGTTTTGTTGCCTCGCTATGCCGAGTATCTCTCAAAAAAAAAATAAAACACCAACCCTTGTTTGCAGACAACACTATAGATTTCTATCATGAGATCCCAAAACATCTATAAGCCACAGTGAAAAGTGATTTGATACATATTTGTTAAGACTTAACAGATAGATGTTTGTCAAACTACAATTATATCCAATTATGTTGGCATTTTAATGACGTGTGGCTTTAACAATAAGCTCCCTCACTCAGAACTGAAGGAGCGGTTTGAACAATAAAGCCTATCACTGTTCTCCGCTAGAATCTCCATGCTCATATTAAAGCGAAATTTCTGATTCATTCCTGTCACAATAAATATGGAAGTAAAAGCAAAGCCATCCCCTTCAAATGAGGAAGTTGGCAGACTCGAAGCAGAAATACAAGAGACAATAAAAAAATCATGTTGCGGCATGATCAAAGGCAATCTTTTACTACCGCTCTTCAAATCTTATTGAAGGTTGAATCTTAGATGGTGATCTGCAATCTCCTAACCCGATTACCGATTCTGTGGTAAAGATTTGCCTTTTAGTATTGTTCACCCTAACAAGTGAAACTGAAGGAGTTTATCGCCTGCAGCTTCGCTGCTTTTTGCGCGTCCGTACCACTCGAGTTTATATGTAACCTTCGCAGTATTTTATTTCTCAAAGGACAATATGCAAGATCTAGACAACATGGCATTTCGCGCAGAAGCCGCACTGGAAAAAATCGCTTCTCTTTTTTTACTACTAATCAAGGTCTAAAGCTGAATAAATCCAACAGTAAGTTAAGTGACTTAGTTCAAGGACTGCCGTGTTCTGGACGCGCACCCAAACATGTTTATTTCTCATTTTAGCGAGGTACGCACGAAATGCTGTGATTAAAACAAAAATCCTACCCCTCCTGCCCATCCTACCCGATCCTAACCGAAAGAAAAAAAAATAAACTGGGAGTTAATGGAGAGTGAACAACTATTTCTCCCCATATTGACCACTTATCACACAAATTTTCATGTTTGCCCATCAGCCTGCGTAGATAAATCCGGTGATTTTTACCAAAACGTCGCACTTCGCAGTGTAATTCCCCATCTTCCCCTGAATTGTCCGATACATGTAATTGCGAACAAAAACTTTGTTGTAAGTAGTAATAAGTAAGTATCATAAATTACAGAACACGTGTCACACACTTTAAGGATAATTAATGATTAAAAATATCACAAGGCGCCTGAATAAACCTCCAATGCGTAAGCATAATGTGTTTTGTTTTTTTTTTTAATAAACGGCCTTTATGTATTGACGTTTTAACAGCCGTATTCCGACTGATACATAGTATAGCTACTGTTTATAAATATACTGGCACTTACCTTCAGCGAGGGCTTTCAACACGTGGGTATGGAAAATGATAAACGCCCACCAACTCCATGCATTAAATTTCAACTTTCCCCCTCCATTCCAGGTGAAACGGCATGAAGAGCCTCCATCAGTGTCTGTTTCAGCTACATTTCGACCAGCGGAACTCTGGGCTGCGGATCCTTCGTTATTGCCATTCATGTTGCACGGATTGTGCGCAGTCATTTGGCGAAAGGGAGCGCAGCAATGACTGGCCTCTCTGATACAACCAGTACGGTTTTCCCCGCAAGTCATCCGCTCGCCGGGTCCCCAGTTCTCGTCTGCTTTCACGCTTCCCTTTTGCTTATGCACACCTTGAAATCGACCCATGACGAGCAGTCGATCCCCACTTCCCGGGCGAGCATTCAAGCCTTCAACAGGCGCTTCTGCTCGGCTGCGATCGGCGAAAGGGCGTCCGCGGTCAGACCGCGTTTTATTTTCCGCTCTCACGCCGTGCCTTAAGCGCCGGCTATCGGACTCCGGGTTCACTGCTTTCGGTGATTCTATGCTGGATACGACGGTAACTTTACGGCCACTTGACATATCGCATAAAAGTTGTTGTTTTTCAGTAGCAGAGTCGGAGTTTGTGCTCCGGTGATATTTCATTTTCCCGTGGTGCAGCAAAAAAAATGCGTTTAACGCATTAGTAAAAGGTGAGGACTGAAGTGGTCTTTTAAACATGCAATGTTAATATGTGGTTGTCATGATCTCGACAAGATTGAAATTTAACCGTTTACGTGGTGTCTCCAGCTTCAGGAGAATATTCAAATTGTATCCATGTGTCCAGTCCACTCCAGATGTTTAAGTACCTAATATTGTTATAAACCGACGACTTTATTATCCTGTGATGAATCTTTCAAAGCGTCATAACTTTCTATCTGTAGCGCGCTCGGTTAGATGTGAGAGTAGTATCCAGCTTGCCTTTTAAGGATAATCCCCCAACTACTAATTCCATCACATATGAAAAAGCACTTGATCACAAAACTCTTCGCATCCGAAGCCAACACGCCCTTAAAATAAAAGATGCGACATCTGTCATTCACTTCTTCGCAATGACAAAAGAACGATCCGGATCAGGTGGCAGAACCTACGGGAACAAAAAAGGGCACATGCCATCATACCAAATGCATATACGTTATTTTTTATCTTCTCATATTCCCCTTCATTATGTCAGCTCACCGGATGCCTCCCATTAAAAGTCATATTTGAAGAAGATAAATAATTATTGTAGCTTCAGGAAGTTCTAAATTGCCTATAGTCAGGTGTAATCACTCCGGCTCGGCAATAGCCCGCTAAAAGAAACTAAGACGGTAACTGCAAACACCTTGCAAAATTACGCCGTAAATAATACTAGCGTTACCTTACTCTCGTTCTCGTATGCAACACAGGACTGGATGGAAATTTCGATTATTATTACGTCCCCGATCACTCCTGCGATCTACTACCGTGTGACGCCCGCAGAGAAACTTCTACCTCCAACACGCCGGTCCTCCGCCCCGCTCTAAAGCTATTGGTCACTTCGCCTGGCAGATTTTTATTTTGCATACGTGAAGTGAATCTGAATATGCATTTCGACTAAAACATAGCGCCTCGGACATTGTGTACGTAATACAACTCAGATATATTCTAGCAAGTCTCTTAATACTAAGCTGATATGGGATAGAGGTATTTTAAATTAAGGATCATATGACTTCAATGATTACAAATTGACATTGCAAAATCCAGTTTGTTTTTCCTCATTTGTTTAGATTGACCCGTGTTTTACAAATACTTAACGTTTAAGCTGACAACGATGTTAAAAGTCAATTACGTATTATATGTTGAAAAATGTGACTCCGTTTAAGTTTCCGCTGGAGAATATTTAATTCCGGGATATACAAAGGTAATTAATGGTATAGCATCTCGGCTGCGCTTTGGCTCGCAGGCTTTCAAACTTAAAACATGCGCCAAGCTTCATTCTGGGCGGGTCGCCTCATACAGGTCAGGGATAACCACCTTCACATGGGGGACAGATGGCCAATCGCCTCACACTGTAACCGGTCCAGCCTCTGTGGTGAAATTATTTCTGTTGTAAATTGTACCTAAATGGATATGGGGCCATGAAAAAGGCTTTTACAGCTTCCCATTACAGTAATACCGAAAGCTGTAGAAAAGAACGTTTACATGGTGTTCATCATTAAATGCCACTTTAGGATTAAATGTTAGAAAGGGGTGACCTTATAGGCCAGAATGACAGTAAATTCCCAGAATCTGACACATGCAAGTATTTCAGCACAGGGAAATTTCCTTTTATATCTTGCTACCAATACTGGGGTATAAATGCTGTTACCTAACAGGTATAACACATTATAATGGCGCTCAGGGGCATTGGCCATCAGTGGACAGATATCAAATTATTTGTCACTGTGTGCATTTTACTGTTTTTACACTTCAAAAAAAAATGTTCTCCTTGTGATGACTGAACAGGGAGAGGACCCAAGTGCAGGGACAAGAAGTTTCTTCCCAGAACCTTGACTCACAGACAGGCTAGTGGTTGCAACTAGACAGTAGAAAGCAAAGGCAGGCAAATCCGAAATGTGACCAAAAACCGTAACCCAAACACGTGGATGGAGCAAATGTCAAGAAAACCAGGCAAGCAAGCCAAAGTCCTACAATGACTGCAGGTCATGAAACAAACTCACAGTATGGTGAAAAATGCAAAATCTCACAGGAGCGGAGTGACATCAGGTGCTGTTCATCTGTGCTAACTGGTCAGGATGGTAATCTGCAGGCGTGCTCGGTGTTTAGGCGGGACGGAGCGAGAACTGGCTGGTTGTGGATGAATGGACACTTTGCTTTATGTGGATGCGACTGCCCCCAGTGGTGTGCAGGTTTCTGTTCTGTAGTCCAAGGGCATGTATAGTAAGCAGGTTTACATATACATTTACTGTTTAACAGCAGTTTTGCAAACAAAAGATACGATAGCCATTTCTAAATTTCCTGTATAGTGTGTGTGCTATGATGGATGGATATCTGGTTCAGGGTGTCTTCTGCCTTGTGCCCTATGCTGCCTGCATGAGAGACCCCCCCCAATTCCCACAACCCTGTCCAGGATCGGATGGCTGGATGGATGGATGGATGGATGGATGGAAGGATGGATGGATGGATGAACGGTGCCCATCACCATCAAAAGAGATATTGGTTTACTGTCACCTGTGCAAAACTTTGTCATAGTCTGATTACAGCTTTCATTGAAGGGATGCAATAACTGTTTTAACATACCGTCAGAGCGAGCTAACAGTATTCATAACAAAGGTTCACACAGAGCCAAGGGTAGTCTGCATTTTTAATTATTGGTTCATTATCAAGATTCTCCTTTAAATGAACAATCTTCTACTATATCAGTATGTGCTTTGCCGCATGCAAAAGCTAAATTACGTAGCAATTTGTTTTTCAACTTTAACTCAGATCTATTAGTTTATTCCTCAGTCCAACTCAGATGTATTGCCAAAAATCTGCACTGCTACAGTTACGTTGGATTACTTTCAGTCCTTACCTTAATAGTGGTATTTGCATGACACAGCACACTTCCACCCATGACTTACATTTGACGTCAGTTTGACAGTGATAGTAATGAGTCTGCCCAGGTCAGCTTCTGACTCATGACAGAGTACATAAATATTAGATGTGGAAATCCTCGCAGAGGGTGCTGTAAAAAGATTTTTAGAGTCCCTGTTTATTCTGTCCATATCATTGGACGCTTAGATGTTGGTATTTTAAATACAGGTTTTCTTTAATCTCTGCACAGAAAACAGTAATCATTTTTTTTTGTCTTTCATATATGTGTTGATTTGTAATTCCCAAATTTGCCAGCCATGTCCAACGCAATTTTGTGTGACAATTTAATCACTGATGGGTTTTTTAAATTGGACATGTGATTGATGCTGAATCTTTAAGACCATTTCCTTATGCCAGATATGTTAATTGTTTTCTGTTGACTGTGTCTATAACAGTGAGGACTTAAGGCGACGTGACAGCAGAAACCCATCAACCAAGCACTGGCCATTTCCTTAATTCCTTAATTAGTGACACGTCAATTAAATGACTTTGCACGTTTTAAAGATGCCGCAGCCGATCACTGTGTCTCTTTTTAATTTCAAACTGGGATTTTTAGTTGCAGTCAGGTGACTGGTTGTCGGAAGGAATTGAAAAAGGCTAATAATCTGTCTGTCTTCTGGCAGTGAGTAATCATCGGGGTCTGTCTGATTGCCATCTTGAGCCTTGAAAGGGGCCCCTCCCTCGGGCACAATGCTCCAGAACCCCCTGGAACTGGGGGCAGAGTGCAACAAGGACATATATAGGGTTATTATTATTATTATTATTATTATTATTATTATTGTTATTATTATTGTTGTTGTTGTTGTTGTGATAACATGCAAGATGCATGATTACAACCCAAATTAAAATGCAGGATTTTTAAAACTTTTTCTGCATATGTCTTGAGGCGTACAAGTACATGAGCAAAAGAGTGTTTTCCAGTAAGGTGTAAAACGAGTATGTCAGTGTTTGTTGATATTTTTAGTACTCAAATCCTATCAGTAGAGCCCTCTAAGGTAACAGAAATTTGTTAGCATGGGATGTTACCTTGCTTAGGGTCCTTCAGGTGGACCAAGATGTGTGTCCTGTTTACCAAGCTATAAAGAGAATGAGACCTGATGAATCAGGGATGGCAGGCTTTGCCATGGTGTTTCACAAATCATGGCTGACTTGGTCATCACCCAAGGAAGCTTGAGTAAGGAGACTGAGACATGAGGCTGAATACAATATGAGGGGAAAAAAGGCCTGCAAACTGCTTTTGGTCTCACTTCAGTTATATATCAACCACCTTCGATGTTCAAAAGCATGTTTCTACCTCACATGTAATACCTTGACTGTATTATATACTCTATCTATCTATCTATCTATCTGTCATTAAGGGGAACATTGGGTAATGCTTTACTTTAACTGCACCTTCATAATGCATTTACAATGCATTCATAGAAAATTTTTAAGCAGCATGTAAGTATACCTTAACATCCTAACATGTCTTAACAGCTTTAACATACTCTATATTGCCAAAAGTATTCGGACACCCCTACAAATCATTGAATTCAGGTGTTCCAATCACTTCCATAGCCACAGGTGTTTAAAAGCAAGCACCTAGGCAGGCAGACTGCTTCTACAAACACTTGCGAAAGAATGGGTCGCTCTCAGGAGTTCAGTGAATTCAAGCGTGGTACTGTGATAGGATGACACTTGTGCAATAAGTCCATTCATGAAATTTCCTCACTACTAAATATTCCAAGGTCAGCTGTTAGTGGTATTAAGTGGAAGCAATTGGGAACAACAGCAACTCAGCCACAAAGTGGTGGGCCACGTAAAATCACAGACCGGGGATATTCCATGCTGAGGCACACAGTGTGCAGTCGCCAACTGTCTGTAGAGTCAATAGCTACAGACCTCCAAACTTCGTGTGGTCTTCAGATTAGCTCAAGAACAGTGCGTAGAGAACTTCATGGAATGGGTTTCCATGGCCAAGCAGCTGCATCCAAGCC
>JAODKC010000048.1:6642069-6659476 GCA_026777985.1 Mormyrops attenuatus | reverse complement strand
TTCTCATCTAACATCAGTGCCTGACCTCACAAATGCTCTCCTGGAAGAATGGTCAAAAATTCCCATAAACACACTCCAAAACCTTGTGGACAGCCTTCTCAGAGGAGTTGAAGCATTATGCAACATTTCCCCTAATGATAGATAGATAGATAGATAGATAGATAGATGCAGTTAATGTAAAGCATTATCAAGTATGGTGCTGGGAGTAATGTTTTTCTGTTGAAAAACAGAAACTTCTGTTGAACAAGAAAAATTGGCTGCCAGACTGAAAAGAAGAAAAGACACAAATAAGGTTTCCAGATAGATAGTGAACATAGAGGTCAGCAGAGGAGCATGTTACAGTACGACAAGTGAAGACAAGCCTTGTGTCTTAACCTCATTTAATTTAAGACACAATCGTGGTGGAGAAGATCACCGAGGTCAACTGTTCGAGACTGAGGAGGCTCCCTGAAGTGGCTCCCCTGAGCGGCTTCAGCTGAACTCTAATGCAGTATTCCACTGCTCCTACCTCAGAGAAAAGTACCAGACAGTAATGAAATAATACACGTATAACATCCATCCATCCATCCATCCATCCATCCATCCTCAGGTAGGGTGACCACCTAATCCACGTCAGGAGGGACAGGAGCTATGACAGGGTTTGTAAACTACAATTTCAACCATTTCAATTAAAAGTACCCAGATTTCACTTAATCACTGAGTTCTTGCTGTGTGCTGATTGGTCAGTCTCCTATAAACATGCATGAGTCATTAATGTTAATGTGACACAGCTGGATGAGTCTTTATCAAGGAGACAAACCAGTAAAAGTACAAGAAGAACCAAACAGTTTAGCCAAGCATAGGAGCCTTTCAGTGTTAAAGTAGTTTGTAAAACCTGTGGCCTGTACTACGAAGCAGGGTTACTGGCTTATCGGGGTAACTTGTCGGATTTAAGGTAGCACAGTTTAAATGGACTTCATATTTGTTCACTTACATTTAGCCCAGACTACCTTAAATCCGACAAGTTACCCCGATAAGCCAGTAACCCCGCTTCGTAGTACAGGCCACTGAAGTAGCTCATAGTGTCCCTCCTGACGTGGATTGGGGGGTCACCCTATCCTCCAGCCACTGGTTCAACATGGGGTTTCAGGGCGAAATTGTCAGTTACTCCTAAATTAAAATTTCTGCACAACCTGAATATTCACTATGTCACTGAAGGATATTTGCAGAGAGACAGAAAGAGTGATTAAATGATGCCTGTATTATCAGTAATGATACCCCTTTAATTAATGTGGTTGTATGCCCACAGGCCTCGCCTGTCTGATTACATGCTTTCAGAGCCAAACCGTTAGCTTGCTGTCTGGGCCCTGCCCATCCCCTATGGCAGTGTCTGGGTAACTGTTTTCTGGGTCTCCCCTTCGCTCCAAAATGAGACACAAAGCTTGTGGGTAGAGTAATGATTGTTTTTCATAATGTACGGGTGCAGCAACCTGACAGTTATTCATGTACCTAATGCTTTTATCCAAAGCAGCTTACAGTAGAGGGAAGGGTTACATTACAGGTGCTCCATGGCAGTTGTCCTCACAACCTTTGCCTTGTTAGCCCAGTGCTTTACTTATTGCGGCACAGCACCTCAACAGACTTCAGGCCACCATCGTCTGCCTTAGAGAGCATCTCGATTCTCTCATCCCGCGCCCTCGTCCCCTAGTTTCCCCCCCGGTGCGTAGGGGTGATCAGCGCCCCCCCCCCCCCCCCCGGCTCTATGCATCATCATGCCGCTTCCTGTCTTATCTTAACCCACCCAATTCATCTGAGGTGTCCGCGAAACAAATTATCGGAATAAATCAAGCCTGACAGTGCTTCTGCAGGCAGCTCTGATGGCGGGATTATAAATGCGTAATCAAGACTTTTCTGGCAATTAAAGTTTGATCAATTAGACTGAGATATAGATTTGAAGGCATTTTTTCATTTGATGTACTTTTCCTGTACATACATTGATTTTTCTCACCGGTTTAAACGCCTCAGCACTTCTGCAAACCAGAAATTAGACTAGCAGCTGTTGGACTTGAAAGCAAGAGCCCACAGAGTGCGTTACCTTGAATATTTCCATAAATTAACGTATCTTATTCCCCATGCTGACATAGCATACTATTTTTCTTTTAATGCAAAAACAAAATACAACATAGGTGGTGTATTTCTACAGCTGTCTTTGCTGACATGTCTTCAGCTGTCTGACTGGCTGCCCGCAGAGCTTGGTGTAAGCGCTCTCGTTTGAACACAGTGGTATCTTCCGCTCCCCGCGGGTAGGCAGCGTAGTGTGCGAAGTGACAGCTGAAACCCTGACCCCCCAAAATCCTTCCCTTGGAGAAGGAGAATGGGTAGCAAGTTGACCCTGGCCACCAGTGCAGGGCATAAAGCGTGAACATGGAGAGAAATGCTGGCCCACACTGCCCTCTATAGTACACAACAGGAACTGCATCCAAGAGCCCGCTTTGTTGGTGTATGAAAGTGAACTAAGAAGGGAGGGGATAGCTACCTGGGAACAAATGGCTTCAATAGGGTATGGACACTGATTCAGGGAGGATGTGCCTCTCTGTAAGTCCTGACTTGCCAGGTGGACACACCATGACTGAACACCTGAACACCTTATCGGGGTAACTTGTTGGATTTAAGGTACCACAGTTAATGGACTTCATATTCGTTCACTTACATTTTTCCCAGACTACCTTAAATCCAACAAGTTACTCCGATAAGCCAGTGACCCCGCTTCGTAGTACAGGCCACTGGACTGCAAGAGTAACGGACAGGCAGAATAAGGCAGCAAGTACAGGGTCTGTGTCCTAAGAAGTCAACACCCATTCAAATGAGTTTTTTAGAAACAGAAAAGCTGTATACTGGAATTACCTACACTGTAGAAACAGCACCCCTTCAGGTCATCTGCAACATTGACACACCTTCCACAACCTGAGCAAGATGGCCATATGGATTGTACACACAGTTTATTAATAACACTACATGACAGTCCATTACAGCGGGAGTGTGAGTCATCACTTGGGTCCATTCAAGCAAGAGTCAGTGAACTGACCTTTTATCCTGCAAATAAACATTGACATCAATCATGGAGGAGGTCAACTGGCCAGATGGTACCTGCTTTATGGAGGCCTTCTATGACATAGGTTCTTGCACCATGTGTCTGCCTCATCCTATTTTCTTGATCCAACTGAATGATGATACCAGAGTGCAGCCTCTTGAAAAGAAGGTACCCTTGTAGTTTAAGGCAGCAGATTTTCAGAAAACAAACCTGAAGATAAATTCCTATCTGCAAGACGATTTGATATTCTCATCATGCAAGCCGACCTGCTGTATCATTTTATTAGGGTCTGCAGTAATTAGTAATAAAATGCTGCTTTGCTGCATACAGGCCGTGTTTTGTTTGTATTTTGTTTTATTGTGTTTATAGAGGCTGAGTCGCCTTGTGGTGAGCCCAGGGCAGTGGGTTCAGTCGAGCCTCAAATCTGCATGTTCGCCGGATGCTCAGGCTTCCTCCCTCGGCCCAGAGAGACGCTGATTGTGTGAATTAACCATTCTTCCCATACCCCTGTGCTATCAATGATCTCCACAACCTCCACTGGATTCTAGATCACAGAACATTGATGGAAGGACAAGCATGGCTTTGTAGGATATTATTGGAAAATACCTTTGGGTTGAGAATATTTGAGCTTATTTCTACTTTTATGTTATTTTTTTACACCTTCAACAAGCAGTGTATCTAGAGAGCATTTATAAAAGTGTAACACAGCCAGATTTGCTCCCTTTGAGTGATATTGTTGACTTAGACCCTTATATTAGTATTGCAACTACAGAAATGGAGTTACTGCTTATATTATATTCCATCCAGGAGCTAGGATTTCACCAAAGGTGGTGTGGATTCTGCCATGGCAACCTTGTCCTCTTCTCTGATGTGACAGTAAGCACTTCAATTTGCATTGAACTCGGCTGGGAGGTGTTTTTTTAGTTCTGGGTGGAAGGAGAGAGGTCAGAATCCTGCTTTGGAATCAATATAGTGATTTTGTAAGAGTACAAGATGGCTATGTCAGCCTTGAGAGACCCGGCCGGCTGACTCACGCCTTGTGATATTTGTCTCTGGAGTCCGACCACCATGTAACAAGATCACAGAGCTCTGCGAGTGGCGGAAAACAAGATCTGGGGCAAAAAAACGAATACAGAGGGACAGATATGGAAGGACTGCTAATTAGGCTGAGAGAGAGCTGTGAGATCACGCCAGCGCCATCTCCAGGATCCAGTGTGAAGACTTTGATACCACAGGTATCTAACACAGGACATGAGGCAGGGGACACTCTAGATGGGATGCCAGTCCGTCACAGGGCATGAGGCAGGGGACACCCTGAATGGGAGGCCAGTCTATGCCAGAGCATCCACTCACTCACAGTCATATGATTTGGGCAGTTCAGAGTTACTTAAATTGTGAACTCCAGACACTCAGAGCTTGGGTTATATGTCTAATCATAGTATGTTTGACCGCATATTGGACTCCAGAATCACCAATGCAGTCTTAGCCAAATAACTGGGTGTGTGGAAATGTCCGCAGTAACCTCCAGTTTGGCCAAACCAAAGGCTCGCTTCTACAGGTCTTGCGCTGCCAAGGAAGATCTAAGAGCGTGATGCTTTAAGAGATGGAATCCAAAACTGATGATTTCCTGCTGTTTTATCCTGCACACCATGAAAGGGTCCAGTATGATATGCAGCTGTATAAATGGTAACCACACAGAGCTGTGTTTGCCAGTCCGGTCCTCGGGGACCCACAGTTGGTCCATGTTTTTGCTCCCTCCCAGCTGCCTGACAGACAGCCCACGTTTTTGCTCCGAGAGCTGTGGGGCTTGAGCAACGGATTGGGAAACACAGACGTAGAGCCATAAGCTGTTTCACTGGTAGTGTACTCTTTGGGTAAAAGACCCCACTAAGCTTAAATATAAGAACCTACCCTCAGGAAGACTGTCTTTACTTGCTAAGCTGCTTGCCGGTGTTAATTAATCTTAATTAATCTTATAACATACAGCCATTCAGCTCTGTTCTCACTAACTTGCCTACTAAGATCCACCCGCAACTGTCACACTTGTTGCAACATTAGTGGTCTATAAAGGCCAGCTATCACAAATCTGATTAATTCTTTTCCAAATAGTGGCTTCAAGCAGCTGAAATGAAAAAGGAGATTAATGGAATATAAAATCATCCCGCTAGGCACTTTGTTTGTTTGAGGTAATTATTCGGACAGTTTAGTTTACCGAATGCTGAGAACAAAATAGATGTGAATGACATAAGCTGACTAGGCTTGCGGTGACCTGGAACACAAATAGAAAACATTTCTGTCAGGAGATACAGGCCACACGTCTTTCCCAGACACTGAAGAATGTAGCAGAAGGCAGCCGAGAGGCACTCCTGGCTGCAGTGAAACTTCTCCTGTTGTGTTATCTTAGCTGAAACATTTTCAGATTTTGAGCTGTACTGCTATAAATCCCGCGGGGTTTCACCTGTTCGGGTTTTATCTTATGGGCCGTCGGCTTGTGTTCCCTGTAATGTCGCTCGATATCAGAGTAACGACAGAATCAGAGCCGAGTTCAGCTGCTGACATGACAGGGAAGGACGGCTCCCTTAATTCCTCCCTTTAACCTCTAACTCTTCTCTGCCCCAGACACTTTCCTCTGACAAAACGAATTACCGATCTTTTAGTCTGAATGGCAGAGACTATCGCCTGGCATTCTGGCTGTTTTGAAGACCCCAGTCCCGCCCCTGGCTCCACCCCCTGGCTCTGCCCAGCCCAGTCAGCTTCTGTAAGGCTTATACATGAAGTAGGTGGGCTTCTGTATTTTTCCCCGGCTAAGGACCTCAGTTTAATTACTTGCCCCTGGCTGTCTTTTCTGAATGATGCAGTACATGGACCTGCTCACAGATTTAAATTCAAATTAAATGTAAACACCTTATTTCCTCTTAGGATAAAGTCCGTCAGTTTGCCTGTCTGTTTATCTGTCTGTCTATCAAAACTAAGTACCTGACTAATTAAATAGAGTGATTATGTAGATTATTTTTATTATTTCTGCTTCTTCTGGTTATATCTGTATAAATTACATTTTGGGGTCATTATCCCATCTCCTGTAATATATCCGTGTCTTTGTGTTATTACTGATAGTATCCTAATTTGAATATGGGGACAGTCTTACTTCACCTGTGAGTTGTATTCTCTCTCCTCCTTGATATTTTTTTGTCGCATATTCCTCATTCTATGGCAATAGTCGCATGACGTGTTTTACCTTTATACTAAAACCACATCCATAGATGGATGATAAATGCACGCATTCAGTGCTCTATCCATCCATCTCCCAACAATTTCTCCAGTACAGGATGGTGCAGGTTTGTGAGCAATTTAGACATGCTAATTCACATGATATCTGTGGAGGGAAACCAGAATTCCCCAGAGGAAACCTGTCCAACGCTGAATTAACGTACCAACTCCACTCCTGTGGGGGTGGGCAGGATTCGAACCCACAACTCTGTGTAATTTGTGGTAATGGGAAACATTACCATGTTGAAAATTGCAATGGGATATATCTGGAGAGGGGTTTTTAATTTCTCTTTTGTTTCGCTGAGCTTGCTGGGAAGCAAGATGATACACTGCATTTCAAATTACATGATCAAATTAATAAATGCAAAAGCATAGATGCTTTAATTGAGTCCTCTTTTTGGATTGAAATGGGCATTAATACAAAGTTAATTGTAACCTTGCACTGTATTAATGTAATTGTGGAATTGTTGTTAAATAAGCGTTTTTTTTTTTGTTCCTGGAGAGATTACACTGTTTAATTGACCTCATTACGCATAGCTTAGTAAAGCGCATTGCAATGTCAACATTCTCGAAATTCACAACACAAAAGAAAAAACAGGCGAATGCTTTCAAATGAGAGGGAACTGATCTTATCACGCAGCTGGAAAATCCTGACTGGCATCACCGCTTCGCAACAACAGTCCGATTCAGTCCATCTGCCCAGGTGGTTTGGCCTCAGTTTTCAATAGCAAATCATAGCGCCAGTCACAATAGCGACAAGAAGGCATTGTCGGCGGACAGGCTTCCTATTCTGGTGCTGTAAGCCTGACAAAGTCATGGATGTCTCGGTGGGGGAGGCAAAATCAGACACCCATCCCCTTCTTTTCATTTAATGAAGCAGTTGTCAGTTGATCCCGCAATGTTGGCCTGAACTACACATCCAGACACTGCTGCCCTTCCCTACATTCAGTATTTGCCTTTGCCCCTTTGTTGTCTCTGTTGGGTTTGTATTAATATAACCCTGCCTCAGTCCCCGTGTCCCCATGTCACATGGATGTGTGCTCTACCCAAAGCCACCCTAAATAACATGCCACAGGCTGTATGTGACAAACAAAGGCAGCTTGCACACTGTATATTCCCGTATATCCACATCACAGCAGGACAGATATGAGGCATCACTGTGTTTTCTGCTGACGTTCAGCCTCTGAAAAAAGAAACGAATGAAAACATTGTCATTACCATCGCGCTTCTGCGGCCTGCGTCATCTTGCTGTGAATGACCTGTAGGTTTTTAGAATGATCCACCCAGTGAACTGAATGTTAAATAGTACCAGAATCCTAAAGTAAGGATGGTCAGTCCTCTCGATCAGAAGTTAACTCACCCATTCCTTCTCTGATGTGATGCCTATGTCAGACAGGATAGGAGCCTCGTATATGAGCCGGCCCTCCTCAGCCAAGCCGTATGAAAGTACACTACCTGAAATCCTGCTCACAAGAAGAGAGACCAAAGGTGGAACTTGAGAGCATACAATTTTCAGCTTATATCAATTTGCCACTGTTTTTAGGGTCAAGGTTTTGTTGTGCTTAGAGTTAACTTGATATTGGTGTGATTTATTTTATATCAATGCTTGCAGTTTAGCTATCTATGGTTGCAGCTCTTTACACGACTGTGTATATTCTACTGTGTTAAGCTTCCAGTGAGGCTTTCCTCTCCTGAACACCATCGCGCTCCTCAGAAGGGTAAAATTATTTTGTTCTCAGTTCGGAGAACAAATCACCTCACACCTGCCCCAAAATGCCTTTCCAGTGTGGGCCTCTTATTTGATCTGTACGGCTTTTGTCAAACACTACTTCTGTCCACAGCAGGATGCCAAAGTCTACGATTACACGGTCCGTAAAGCCACATCGGTTTCTATGGATTAGAGATAAAAGAGATTTCGACCTCTGCTTCAAAGAACAAGAGGCTTGTGGTGTAGCTAGTCCCAGCCTTTGAACTGGTGAGCAGGATAGACCCTTTAAAATTGTTTCTCATAATACACCCACACCTAATGAATTAAGAACAATTTTACCTTAACGTTATACACATCCGCTGCATGCTCTTTCAGAAATTAGATGCACAGAAGGAGGGGAAAATAGGGTGAGAAATCTCACCGCATTCAACATAATTTTGAAGTTGATTCAATAGAGCTCATTGCAAAGGAAGCCTTTGTTTTTCATCATTCCTCCCTTCAAAGCATCCTAGGGAGAGAGGAGCCCTACTGAGATCACCTCAAGTGTTCACGTTCAGGGCCTAGAGCCTGCCCCCCCCCTTTTAGTTCCAAAGGCTCCTTCGAGTCAGGCTCCACTCTGATCTTCAATCAAAATTAATAAATGAGTCTGGCCACTTAACATAAAAGAGTGAAACTGATTACATGCAACAGGATTTCTGTAAATGGTGTTACTCTCCACTGAAGGTGACGAATGCCAGTGGGAAAAAACACACACTGAACACGCAGAGAGGCTCCATATGGAACTCTCACTGAAGGAGCTTAGCAAATACAATATATCACCATCATGTGCTGATGCGTGTGATAACACTAGACACACACTGAAGCTCACACACCAGTCTGCTCTGTTTTGGAACCATGTTTGTTTTTTCATTTCCCTTTATTTAAGTGATAAACCACATTGGAGATAACATAGGATGCCTTGGGCAGGATGCTAGTCAACTCCAAGTTGGAAGTGATTGTTTTCATATAACCGCACACTACGACTAACAAACAAAAAATAATAACAGATTAGTAAATTAGTCATGGTTCATTTTTCAGAAGAAAATTATTTCAATTAGTACTTAATTATGTTCCAATGTGCTCTTAAAAATATTGTCCGTATAAGAATAGAATGTTTGGTCAGGCAAGTCTGATAAGTTACCATACAAACTGTCAACAGACAGGCGCTTGTGTTTTGAAAACCAAAAAAAAGTGCTAATAAGAGTGACTGCTTATTTATGAGTAAAAGGTCACACAGGTTTTTATATTGACATGTTTAATAAAACATTAATAGGCATTAATATAGAACTGTTATTAGACTGCCGGAACTTTACATGAATATAATCAACACCCACGTGACATCTCTAGACCAATAAGAAAATAGCATTGCCAAAGCCTTGATATAAATATTTATAAACTTCTCTCCTCTATGTTGCATATGCGTGTTCTCCCCATGTCATGTGGGCTCCTTCTGGGTATTACGGTTTCCTCCTGCGATCCCAAGACATGCAGTTAGACAAATTGCCATCTCTCACTTCCCCACAGTGTACGATTTGCATGTGTGGGTATGTGTACACTCTGATGGACTGGCATGCCGCCCAAGATGTACCCCAGCCTCAAACCCTGTGCTGCTTGTATAGCTGGATGTATAGTCAGAAATTTGTATTGGTGAACAAAGAACCTCAACTTAAACATAGAATATGGTTGGAATGCAGCCTGGAATACTTCTGTAAAGCTGAAGTATGCGTAATGTTGACCTCTTCAGCAATGCAGCGTACTCAGTATTTCATGAAAAAATGTAATGTAACGCTTTCAGTTTTCAATAAACATGCTTCCTACTGGCAAAAACGTTATTTTCTAAAAGCCACCACTCATGTAGCCCAAGACTTTTGTTAGTATTAGCATTGCTCACTGTTCAGTAGTCCTGAAATAGGGTTGGAAAGTACAGTCTGAAGGACAAATAATCTTAAGATTTACCAAAAATGACCATTACTGGCCCTTCCAGAAAGACTTAGGAATCCAGGAATTTCCCATGATGCTCTCCTCTTGTCATTACTACTTCTCCTAAAATTAATGGGTTAAGAGGAACCTCATGTGGAGGTGAGAATATTAATGATCAAAGTGATACTGATCTCACCAGCAATAAAGACAATGATGCTGGGAAAGTGAGTTCAGAAGTAGTTTCAAAGCAATAAAAAAATACAATTCAACCAGAGAAATACAGGCTTGATCCTGATGGGGGAGGGAACTACACTGTAAACAAAAGACAGCAAGTGAAGAACAAAGATCAAAACCTTCCTCGCCTTGTTATTCTCTGCATGCACATAATACCCTATTAGAACTGGGCAGGGTCACCCCAGACAGAACCATCAGCATGTAATATGAAGACCTTGGCTTCCTCACCCACATTCATTTTCAGTATCTCATTCCCAGAATGAAATACCCACAGTCTGTCTAAGGAATAATGATGTCAGAAATAATAGTAAGGAAAACACTTGTGCTGTGTTCATAGCTCATAATGACACTCTGTATCCTGCAGCTGCATAAATTTAGTCTCAAACCAGCTGTAAAGTGAGTGTGGGGGAAATATTTATTTAAATCTCAACTTTAAATGACAAATTGATAATTGGGGCCTTGCAGATGAAGGAATCCCATTACGATAACTGAAACTTCTTAGTCTGGAAGGCTAAACATCAATCATGCTCTGATCCAATGTGCCAAATTTGGCAATTATACAAATGGGTGAACTGGCTCCATCAAAATTTCATATTTCCTACTATGATGCAGTTGGCCAAGTCGGTGCCAATCCAAGCAGAGATCCAGGGCTCCAGTTATCCTAGGCCCAGGGCTGGTTGAGGTTCACCAAAACCTGGCCGCCCTCCACTGAGCAGCGCCATGTGAGACCAGAGGAGTTTCTGCAGAAGACCACATGATAGCATATACATTAAAGGTATTGTCTCTGAATCAAAAGGCTTTTTCTTTAATATTCTAGTAAATAAGAGACCCTTGAATGTTCTGCAACTATCTTTCTTTAGTGAAACAGTGATATTCACCCTGCATAATCTCAAAAAAATGCAATCCCAATGGGAACATTGCTTATGAAGAGGAATGGTTATTAAAAAGTATTCAGGAGAAATCCATCTAAGCAGTGAGATCTCCCTGACACTGGTCCCCACCAGGAAACCAAAGCAACATAAAGAAACTGTGATCGGCTGGCGATTATTGCCTAATTCCATAATTCCTTTTTTTTTGGTCAAACCATTGTTAACCTTTTGCTAACAAGAATGCTCTGCAATGCCTAAAATACGCAGAAATACGAACAATACCATTAGTACAAGTGAACACCTAATATTGATGCTGTCTCATTAATAGCTGCTCATTTAAGTTAACGTCACAGATTACTGAATGGTTGCAGTCTCAAAACAGCACAAAAGGACCAGCAGGTGTCACTGGCCATTCGGTTCTTTCCTTGGTGTTTCCCGAGGTTCAGCACCTTTCTCAGTGCCTACTGCGTTCCCTCACTTTCCGGGTCGCCCTGTGGCTGTGGCTAATTCCTGCTTTCCTGCCATCATGGGATCTAGGTTGAAGAAAAGCCAGCCTCAATTACGCTGGACAATTTGCCATTTGTTGCCCCCATGCTAATTATGTTCTTTGCGTTTAGGTACTCAGTATCAGTACATACTTTTAGTGTCTTTCTTCCTGGTTTATCCTGCCTGTGTTCAATCTTGTGGTTACGTCCTATGCTCCTTGTGTCTCAGTTTCTAGGTTTTGGTTGATTGTTAATAACTCACAGCTCTTCCTATAGACGTGGTATATAAGCATAAATGAGCATAAGAACATAAGAAATTTACAAACGAGAGGAGGCCATTCGGCCCATCAAGCTCGTTTGGGGAGAACCTAACTAATAGCTCAGAGTTGTTCAAATCTTATCTAGCTCAGATTTAAAGGAACCCAGGGTTTTAGCTTGCGCTACACTAGCAGGAAGCCTATTCCATACTCTAACTACATGCTATAAGAACAAGCAAATAAGCTGACATTCTTCAAAGTGTCTGCTGGTCTACCAGACTCATCAAACATGACCATGGAGCCCTTTGTCATTCATTGACATCACAGATATTTTTTAATATGTAGACATTTTCTTTTTATAAAGAAAAGGCTTTTTCATTGATTGTCAGGCTCAGCTCCTGTTGTTCCAGTGTGTCCTTTTGCCCGTTGTCCTAGTCTGTAGTGTTTCCCCGGCTCCCCATAGGCCGCATGGCTCGGTTAAGCGAGCATGTGGCTGCCTGTTAACCCCTCTGTTATGTGTTTGAATCCCACCTCCTCTGTTTTTGTATGTTGTTTCATTGTATGAGTTTTTCTAGTTCCTGTGTCTTGTGATTTGTATTTGGTTTTGGTTATATTCTTTGTGCCCGTGCTTGTGTTTCTGCCTGTTATTTACCTAGTGTAGATTCTGTTTCCTTTCTGTCAGTCTCAGTTTTCCCCTACCAGTTCCCTGAGTTAATTAGTTCCACCTGTTGCCTGCCCTTGTGTGTTTTTCCTGATTGCTCGTTGTCCTGCACCCTCCCCAATTGGTTAATTGTCTGTCTCACTCCTGTTGTCTCGTTACCCAGTTCAGTTTTGCTATTTAAGTTCCTGCCTGAGTTGAGTTCTCAAGTGGTTCATTGTTTCTTGTACAGTAGTTTTGCTGTTGGATGTATGTCTGTCAGATGTTCTGTTATTTGTATCCTGCCTTCCTGCTCCTTGTATGCCCTGACCCTTGTGATTAGTCCTTATTTTTCCCCTTTTGCTTTTGACCCCTTGTGCTCCTTTTGTTTGTAGTTTTTCTGTTTTGTTTAATACACCTTTGTTTCGTGAAGCCGGAAGTGGGTCGTCCGCCTTCCTATCTGCCTGCACCATGCCACGCCAGTGCCCCAAACCCGTGCAGATCCATAACATTGATGGAGTGAATGAGGCCTAAAAGTCACCCTAAAACATTCCAGGATACTTCAGTTTATAAAGCGCATGACAGAGCCTGTTTTAATGTCTCTGCCCTTTTTAAAGCGGCATACCTGTGGCCATTACTACAAAGCGGGGTTACTGGCTTATCGGGGTAACTTTAACCCCGATGGACTTAAGGTAGTCTGGGCAAAATGTAAGTGAACGAATATGAAGTCCATTTAAACTGTGGTACCTTAAATCCACTGGCTTACCCCGATAAGCCAGTAACCCCGTTTCGTAGTACAGGCCACAGGTTCTCCAGCATTCAGGGAAAGTAATTAAAAAGGTGGTGATTATTTGCTATAAGGGGACATTCACTTTTTTGCCTTCCACTTATTTACCAAAAAAAATAGTTTTCCATCTCTCTGGCGAAATAATTGCCATTGGCATTTGAATCGCAAAGGCTCCACTTATAATTCAACACACATGCTTTCTGACATTAATACAATTGCTAGGATTTGCATGTCCAAAACAAAAAACATGTTCTTAAGAAGCCGTTTCTCAAAATTCCTATCCTGTATTCTAACCACAATGTGTCTAAATAAATTAAAAGACAGACTGGATATTAAAACTCTTGGAATAAATCTCTGGTCTTGGTATGCAGTACAGAATTAATTTGTCTAAGCAGTGATCTAATATAATTATATGTTCTCAGTTTTGTTACACTTTACAAGGTTTGCAGTACTTGAGGCCTTTGTACAACCAGTTTTATTATAAACACATTTGGAACCCTTGTGATAAATAATAATAAATTAGGCAGTTGGTATGAGCCCTAAAAGACATTTAACTTTTCTGCTATGAGATGTTTATACTGAATGTGTAGTGGTGAGCACCATCCAGAAGAAAAGATGACAGCTCTCATCCACTTCAATACATTACTTGACAGTTTTTTTCTTTTGCTTCCAGGACTTCCAGCTTACAAAGAAAAACAAAATCCTCTCTAAAGATATATCCCCATCAATGTTTTATGACTGGGGAGGTTATGAAATTGGTTTCACCTATTTATTTTCTTGACTCTTGAGATATTTGTGACATATGCCAAAATGGCTACATGTATTTACAGATATGCAAATATCCCCCTTGCATAATATACTTGGTTGTCACATCTTTAGTCACTTCCAAAACATCTTTCATGCAACCTAAATAATTTTGATGATGATCAAATGTGTCTGTTTGTGTAGGTTCTCATTCGCCCAGGACATGATAATCTTAAGGGCTTGAATTGAAGGCAACTGGACTTCTTTTTTTTTTCAATTTCTTGAAGATATTTCACCTCTCATCCAAATGTGTTCTTCAGTTCTCAAAGTCTGTGTGAGCTCCAGGTATTTATGCTGTAGTGGGGTCGTCACCTTGAAAGTGGCCATTGACGCACCCTGCAGTCCAGTGGGTCGTTAGGGTCACTTGGGCCAAGGTGTGGATTAAGGTGTGAAACCTTGGTTCCGCCTGAGCTAAGGTGTGAACTATTTACAGGTGATTTCCCCTTACATTTAAAAGACTGTGTTATAGGTGGCTGATAATTGGTGTTTTGCTGTTCGGTCATGGCCGAACAGCAAAAATGACCTGTCAAATGACCTGTCTTCTCTGTCCAAAATGTGCACATTCATATCCTCAAAGGAGTGTCCCTTCTCCGTTAGGTGTCAGTTAGGTGACCCTAACAGCCTGTTGGACAGCAGAGTGTGTCAATGACCACTTTCAAGGTGACAACCCCACTACAGGATAAATGCCTGGAACTCCTTTCAGAGGAGAGGTGAAACGTCTTCAAGAAAGTGAAAAAAAGAAGTCTGGTTGCCTTCAATTCAAGCTCTTAAGAAGATCATGCCACATGAGGCATGGAGCACTGCTGCATATACGGCTGTTGTCATGACAGGAGAAACAAAGGACTCGAGAGCGGGCGTCAGGAGAACAAAAGGGGCTTTACCGAACCAAAACAAGACCAGGGAAACAAACAGGGCACGAGGGGTCAAACTGGGGAGACTAGAACAGGGAAGGGCACAGACAACAGGAGGAGTGACGTCAATGACGTCAAATTGGGGAACACAGTACTAGGAGGCACTTATATACAGGATTAATTAGGGGCTGACATGATGCAGGTGTGGACGGTTAGCTCAATAGGATTGGGGATAATGAACAAGACATACCTAGGGAGAATTAGGAGGGATCTAGAGGACCAGTAGTGACCCCTGATAGTCATACTGGGGGATGAACAGGACAGGTTGACAGCAGAGTAACCGTGGATTGGATTTGTCGATTCAGTGCATCCCACAGATGCTCGACACATAACTCAGTCAACCACATGATGCTGCAGAAAACTGGATTCATCAGAACAGGTGACCTTTTGCCATTGTGCTAATGTCCAGTTCCAACATTTGCATGCCCATTCTAGGCACTTTCAAAGGGCACACTGACTGGCCTGTGGTTATATAGCCACATATGCAACAGGGCTTGATGCCCTGTGTACCACGACACATCACTCCCTTGATCATAATCAAAATTATCTACCATTGCTGCCATAGTAGCCCTCCTCTTTGGGTTGTACCAGATGTGATAGCCTTTGTTCACATTCTGGCCACCCAACACCCTGTCAACAGTTTGTGGCTTTTCCCTCCTCGATCCCCTCTCAGTAGGTACTCACCAGAGATGAACTGACCTTGATGTCTGGCCATGGTTTGGCCCTTCTCAGCATCACTCAAATCTTTATCCCTAACCATTTCTTCTACATTCAACATATTGACTACAAGTATCGAGTGATAGTTTACTGCCTAACATATCCCAGACCTTGACACACACTGTTTTACGATATAGTCAACACTTTTCATTTCATATGAGGGTGGCCATAATGTTTTGGCACATCAGTGTATTTCTTTATGAAAATAATATCCTGTGTGACTTGTATATGGGGATTCATATTATCTGGAAGAAACCCTTGGAAATCAGAAAAAAATGTTCCTAGCTGGAAGCATGCACAAATTTATGTTTTTTTGATCTTCTGTTGTAACTGTAAAATCAGCATGAATTTATTGTCAGGGAAAGCCAAATATGGAGGATGTTTTATGTCAATATTCAATACATAAATATGTAATTTAAACGATTATTTAAATTTGAATAAAATTTTTTATTTAAATGATTATTTATAAATGTCATTTAAATGATTATTTAGATTATAAATTAAATTGTCATTTAAATTATTATTTAAAAAATGTAATTTAACTGATGATTATGTAAATAATTTTAATTATTATCTACATGATTATCTAAATTGCAATTTAAGTCATACAAGCAGCCATTAAAATTATGTCTCAAAGGCACCCATGAAACTTAGGGGGTGGGCTCTGACCAAAACCATCTGGGGTGGGTTTCCGAAAGTAATCGCTCTTAGATCAATCTTATAACAAACAAGATAACGAAAAACAATTCCATGTATCTCAATGGTGAAGTATGTTATATGATATATGTCACACCAGACATATGCAAATTAAAAAATACACAAATTAGAAAATCAATAAAACACACCAAATCAACCAAAAGTTTCTCAAAATCAATTAACCTATTTGTGAAAATCTAAAATTGGGCTCAAAATATTCCATGTTGCTTCCTTGTAAAAGAAACCACACCAACAAAACAACATTTAGAAAAGCAACTTGGCTTCCTGGATGGCTCTGTCTCACTGTCTTCTGTTGACTTCTCTGCCATTGCTGGTCACCTTCCCAGTTCAAAGGATGTGACTGAACATATAGCTGTTTGATTGGTTAGCTCATTATGTAGCCTACCAGGGTTGTTCAGAATTCATGAATTGTGCTCCTTTCCATTCATCAATTGCATTTTGAATGGACTAGGCTGGACACCCTGTAAGATGTTGAATTGGAATGACAGTAAGAAGAATTTCATTCATTAATTTAATTCATTTCGGTTTAACGGAATCACGCAACACATGAATGACATTTAATCTAGCGAAACATAAATAATTACGTAAAAAGTTTACTTCTAAGATGGTAGATGTTGATTTTGACCTTATATTTGCATGATTGTAAGATCCTATTCTGCATGCATTCGGTTTACGTATATCGTTAATGTTTTTGCATGTTTACCTGTTTATGTGTGTTACCATTTGTGACGAGCCTGCAGTAGCTTTTCTTGGGAACAGCTCTGGGTTGTCAGATGGATAGGGCTATGATAGGGTTACCTCTATGACTGGATGAAGTGCGCCATCACCATGGTACACAAAGTCACAGTTAAATTATTTTTTATTCATTAGGCAACACTTAAAATGTGGCATTCATTACGAATAACAGTGACATGCACAGACTTTTCAGGCAGCTCCTCAACGGGGGGGCATGGCCGAGGGGTACTTTTTGCTGCTGTAAATATCT
>JAODKC010000048.1:6620453-6641125 GCA_026777985.1 Mormyrops attenuatus | reverse complement strand
CCCCCCCCCCCCCCCCCCCCCCCCCCCCCCCCCCCCCCCCCCCCCCCCCCCCCCCCCCCCCCCCCCCCCCCGCCATTCTGTTTATTTTAACAAGCTGGGTAATTCATATTGAAATATTAAGCTGTACTGTTAAAGCTGCACTTACACTATGAATTTATCTGAAATCAATTCCATTTTAATTCCACTTCCTTATATTCAAACTCAAATTGCAATTCCTCACTGTGTTTTCAATCAATGTTATGAATTGAATTTAATCTTCTTTCATTTTCAAGTCAGTTCTGAGTGGTGCAAATCCCTGTTACGTACTCAAACGGCATACAGGTGTTACAACAACACATCCATTTTGCTGTAATTGTCCAAAAAAGGCCGTCACTGTGTTTCTATCGTCTATTTTGACCAATCTCTGTGTCTCTTTGACTGGACAGCAGGCAAGAGTCAAAATAAAGAGCGACGTAGAAAATAAGATTACGAATTACTTCAGTTACAAAGGGCTTCAAGCAACACAAAAATCACGCTACATATGGGGTCTGTGGATGGTTTGCTATTATCCAGGGCAGGTCGTTGATCGTATTACCTGTGGATATGGAGGGACTACTGCGGTAAAGAGTGGCTATGATTATATACGATTTTTGTGTTGTTATCCTGAAGTTAAGAGAGTTTATTTAAGATTTTGGGAAGCTAGTAAGCTTGTATAATACACTTTTCCTGCCTTAATTTAGGATAGGAACAATGACATAATTAGGAATAAGGTCCTAACCCTAGTTACCATGGTTACCAAACAGTTAAGGTAGGATTGGCAAGGTGACACAGGAAGCAACTGAGTGAATTTATCCAAGAAGCAGTAGTATTTTATCAACATCAATGTCTCCTCCTGAAGTCTTACCACTAAAGAGTTTGTGAAGTATGTCAGTGACCTCCAGACCAGTGATGGGCAGGTTTTCCCCTGAGTCCTCCAGCTCTGCTTCCTCCATGAAAGGCATGTCAGAGGGATTCAGAAGGTCCTTGAAATACTCCTTGCACTGCCCAACTATACCTTTAGTTTAGGTCAACAGCACTCCATCTCTGCTGTAAACAGCATGGGTAAAGCCCTGTTTCCCCCTCATGAGTTGCCTGAAAGTTTGCCAGAATCTCTTTGAGGCTGACCAAAAGTCCTTTCCATGACCTCCCTGAACTCCTCTCACACCAGAGTTTTACCCTGCTGGTGCCTGTCAGCTGCTTCTGTAGTGCCATAAGTTAACTAAGCTCAGAAAGCCTTCATCAGCCTGACAGCTCCCTTTACCGCCGTTGTCTGTCACCAGGTTCAAGGATTGCCCCCACAACAGACACCAAGAAACTTACGGCCACAGCTCTGCCCAGCCGCCTTAGCAATGGAGGCACAGAACATGGCTCATTCAGGCTCGATGTCTCCAGCCTTCATGGGAATGCAAAAGAAGTTCTGCTGGAGTTGAAGGTCTTCCAGACAGGAGCCTCTGCCAGACGCTCCCAGCACACCCTCACTATGCGTTTGGGTCTACCAGGTCGGTCTGGAATCTTCCCCCACCATGTGATCCAACTCACCGCCAGGTGTTGATCAGTTGACAGCTCAACTCCTCGCTTTACCCAAAGGTCCATGACATTCAGTCACAGACCCTGTGATATGATTACAAAATCTTTTTGGTCCCGGTATTTGGTATACTGTATTATAGACAACAATCAAAGCCCGTCCTCTGACTTGAAGCCGAAGGGAGGCGACCCTCTCATTCACCAGGGTGAACTCCAACTTACAAATGCCAAACTATGCTGAACAAAAGTCGGGCTTTGAGCAAAAACACCTGCCTGATGCCTCTCATACAATGCAACTCCAGAGGTGCTTAAAGAAGACCAGAAATAAGTACAATGTGGCAAATTCTAAATACAGATATGAATATAAGTATAAAGATGTTTTAACCAGCAGTGACCTCATAATGAAATCGCTGACAGCAGCTAAAACTACACATACAGGGAAGGCCTCAAGGTGATGGGGTCATGGAAATTGAAAATAGATTTGAATTATAGTGTTTGAGGACAAAGGGTTAGAATCACACTGATTCTTGAATGCAGTCATTATTAGTCTAGGAGATCAAGGCTAGAGTGTAGTGTTACGAGGTACCAATATGTATATACAATATATTTGTGCTTGGGATCCATTTCATGCAATCCATCTGTTATATAACAAGAAATAAATGGGGTTTTTGTTGCTGAACTGCAATACCCATAAGATATTACAAACAAAAGACATCAATGGCCTGAACACTGATAGGTGCCGTGTATTTTAAAGTTATGTAACTTGATCGATGTACACATGACTTGAAAGTCTAATGAGAAAAAATGCAAATGGCCATGAATTGCTGTCTATACATATAGACAAAATCATATTTTGGCCACTGGGAGGAGCTCTCTTCAACTTGAATTTTAAAGTGAATCTAGTCAACAAAGTTGTATCATCCTCTGCTTAAAAAAGACAAAAACAAGAATATAATACTAAACTTCAAATGGTGAGAAAACATATACACTCCATATACTATTTACTCAGGTTGTGTGTCGGTCAAAGGGTGGTATAATGTTTAACACTGTAGTCCAAACCTCCAGGCTTGTATGGAGTTAACATGCCCTCATGTGTTTTTCAAGGTATATCCTGGGTACTCAAGGTGATCCCTGCAGCCCAAAACATTTAGCTCAGAGCTGAGCATACTATGTCCCCTAATTTTAGCTTCTCATGATAGATTCCAGGATCACTCTGACGCTGCCCTGGCTAAGCTGTATGAGAAACTGATGCTCTACTAACCAACTGCAAACAAAAAAAATCAACAAATATTTTTCTATTGTTAAAATAAAATCCATGATCCAGAATAACATGCTGCACTGCAGACCATTTCGGGACCAAGAACACTATTTTCATTTTAGAATTAAGAACACCTCATTAACAATCCATAAGCCAATGTGTCCCAACCCGGTCCTCTGGCACCCACAGATGGTCCTAGTTTTTGCTCCCCCCCAGCTCCCTGAAGGACAGTCCACATTTTTGCTTGGTAGGGAGCTGGGAGGGAGCAAAAACGTGGACTGTGTGCAGGTTCCCAAGGACCGGATTGGGAAACACTGCCAAAAACTGGTCCACAAGCCTTAGTCCACTGTTTCTAGCAAAGCTCCTCTCAACCAGCATTGCATGCAAAAAAAGCCGATCTGCCTGGCTACATCTGCCTGGTCACCCATCTTCGTTTAACCTGCGTAGCGCAAAAGATATGGGGGAAGGGAGGCAGGAAGAACCGTGGCTTGGGCAGGAACAGGAAGTGGCATTAGGGGCCACAATGGGCTGCTAGCACACAGTCACTGTTTCATTTCACCAAAACCAGTAGACCTGGACTGAAAATGAAGTCAAACCTTTTTCTAACACACTATTTAGGTCATAAACCAGGTTCCCCAAGGACTTTGGCTCTGGTAGGGGGATCCTGTTAAAAGCATTTTGACCTGCTTTTTGTGATAGTTTAATGTTTTATTTCACTCTATAAGCCACCCCACCACCAGCAAAATAATTCTAAGTTCCTTGTTTCATGAAATAGGGCTTTAAGAAACTATAGGTTCCGTCCTGGAGATTCAAGTTCCCTTTTCCCTTCACCACTGACATGTAAAATGTGTCAGGACCCATTTAGCACGACAGGGCGTGATATCTGACCCTGCAATCTCAAGGCTCTGGCCTCATTCAGTTTGACCATGGAGTCAAAGCATCCTCTGTGAAGATGACCCTCTTCTGACTTCCCAATGTGGAGCCAGACCTGCTTACTGTCACTTCCTAATACTGCTGAAATAATTGAGAATACTGAGTCAGTCTCTGTCCAGCCTGGTTCCTTCTCTGCTCCAGCTAGCTGGAAAGGTGCACTTAATGCAGTCCAGTCCTCCCCTCAGGATGAGCTGCAGGTGAGGCTCGGCAGGGAAGGATCGGCTGGGTTGAGTAACAAGGCAGCAGTTAAATTCCATACCACACCACCATACTCCCCCCTTTAGAGCACAGCCACCAGGGTCAAAGGCCCAGCAGAGTCCGGTGGCTGGGCACCCAGCAGAAGGGCAAGGCAGAGAGAGCAGCACCACCAAGCAGGACAGCTCCCAAGTACCCTTCAGGGCACCAGGCAAAGCTGACAGTACTAGCACAAGCAGTTTGAGCAGCACCAGGGTGTCCTCCTGGATGGCAATGTGCACCAGCAGCTTGGGGCCATTGTCCTGGATGGCAGGCAGGGCTGGCAGCTCAAGTGACACAAGGTTGTCCCTCGGGGCGCAAGATAGCTCAGGTCTCACAGTGGCAGGTCACTCTGATGGATCAGGAGGCACTGCAGGATCAGTCTCCTGGACACCAGAAGGCCAGGCAGTGCTGTGCAAATGGCCCCCGGGGCAGCCGGTAGTACCAGAGCGTCAGGTGACGTAGCAGGGACTAACTCCAGGGCAGCAGGTGGCACTGGAGGATCAGGAGGCACCACAGGAATGGCCTCTGGGGCACCAGATGACACCGGAGGGCCAGGCAGTGCTGTAGGAATGGCCTCTGGGGCAGGTGGTAGTGCCAGGTGGCCAGGTGGCACCAAAAGCCTTCAGGACAGTGAGCGGCTCTGGAGAATCAGGAGGCACTGCAGGACCGGGCTCTGGGATACCTGGTGGTGCCAGAAGGTCAGGAGGCACCACAGAAACAGGTGCCAGAAGGTCAAGTGGTGCAACAGGGATGGCTTCTGAGACAGATGGTGGTGCCAGAGGACCGGGAAGCGCCGGAAGGACGGCCTCTGGGGAATCAGGTGGCACCGGAAGGTCATGTGGTGCAGTAGGGACAGCCCCAGGGCAACAGAAAGCACTGGAGGGATGGGCGGCAGTGCAGGGACCACCTCCGGGCCAGCGAGAGGTGTGGAGGGTCACGAGGCACGACAGGAACAGCAAAGGAGGGAGGACATTGCCCACACACAAGGTACTCTGGCCCGGTCTCCACAAGTTCATCGGAGCATCAGCAGAACCCTGGCTCCACGTAGCCACAGTGCTGCGGGTGGTATCTCGGTACCCCACACCAAACGCACCACCCAAGCTCCAGGGTCTCCATGCGCCACCTCTTCAGACTGCACAGCACTTGAGTCAAACCTTCAGCTCCAAGGATGGGCTGCTTGTCAATGCCCGTTGCTCCACCGTCTGGTAGAAGAGGTCCAATGGGTTGAATCAGTCCACTGTCGGCTGGCTGCCTACTGGGGTCTTCTTGGTGCTTTCCTGATCCAAGTTTCAGTCCCTTATTACTCACAAGCAGAATGAGATGTCAAAACTAACCCTAATACTGAACCTCACACAGGAACTTACCATTTCCTTCGAAAACACTATTATTGTCCCCTCAAAAACAGTAAGAAGTCTCGGTGTCATTCTGGGTGACGAAGTATCATTCTCGTTACACATTAGCAACCTGTCCAGGTCCTGCAGGTACCTGCTTTACAATATCAGAAGGATTCGTCCATTTCTTATGACAGACACTACTCAGCTACTCGTCCAATCCTTGGTCATCTCCAAGTTGGACTACTGCAACTCCCTTATGGCTGGTCTTTCATTGAAGACAACAAGGTCACTTCAGCTGATCCAGAATGCAGCTGCAAGACTCATCTTTAATGTTCCTAGACTCTGCCACACCACACCTCTTCTACGGAACCTGCACTGGCTCCTGGCTGCCCGCATCAGGTTCAAATCCGTAACACTTGCCTTTAAAGCCAAGAATGGAACAGCTCCTCCTTACCTGGCATTATTGATCAAGAATCGTATCACTTCTCGTCCTCTCAGAGCATCAAGCACTGCTCGTCTCGAACCGCCAACACTTAAAAGAGACGTGCATCAAGACTTTTTTGCAATGTTGGCATCTCAGTGGTGGAATGAACTTCCCCTTGCTGTGAGAACGGCCGAATCCCTTCCTGCCTAAAAGCGTCATCTGAAGACACACCTCTTCAAGGAGTACCTTGGAGACTAATACCACCCTTACTGTCCACTCTCTCCATTAAAAAAAATAAAAAACAATTTCCACTAACAATCTTTTCCTGTGCACTCTTTCCTTGCAAGTTTTATACAGCGTACTTAGTGGCAATTTGACCTTGACCGCTGTTGATTTTACGTCTAGCTTATAAACTGAAGAACAGTCATAGACTACTAAGCACTTGTTGTAAGTCGCCTTGGAAAAGAGTGTCTGCTAAATGCGGTAAATGTAAAAGTAAATATAAACTTTTCAACAGGGCAGCACCGGGAACAAGCAGTTGACGAGTGCCTAACAACACCCAGCGAGGCTGGGCTGCTGCTTGCATTCTCCACCAATGTGGCAGCAGACCAGGGCCAGGGCCACTCCACCCTAGCTGAAGTGCCTAGCAGAGACTCAGGAACACTCACTCAGACGCAAGGGCGGGTACGCAACCAGTGATTATTTACATATTGTGAAAGAAAACAACCCATACCGGTTCTATCTCAGACTCTGTCCAGCCTGATTCCTTCTCTGCCCCAGCTAGCTGGAGAGATGCACTTAATGCAGTCCAGTCATCCCCATAGGATGAGCCACAGGTGAGGCTCTGCAGGGATGGATCAGCTGGGTTTAGTAACAAGGCACCAGCTCCGCCCCATAGTTGCAATTTTAAAGTTTGCGGGTGGTGTCTCAGCTTGGGCATGCTGCTAAGCCTTTGGGCGGGGTACTTATCCTGAACACCTCCAGTAAAATATCTGGCTGTATAAACAGATATACACTGTGAATCTTTCTGGATAAAGGTGTCAGCAAAGCAATTAAATATAGAAACACTTTAACTGGATAATCCTGAGGCACAGAGATATAAGAGCTCACTGTGCTAATCCAAAAAAGCTTATGCTTGCCACGTGTAAAGTTCTTCAGAAACAGGGATTTCATGTACCAATTTGTCGCAAACCTATTGAGAGGAGCTGAAATCAGAGACCATTTCACAGAGGCAGTGAAACTTCCAGTGAGGTCCTTCTGCCTTGTGGGTTATGGAAGGGGAAGTCACCTGAATTGAATGTTCTTCATCTTTTCAGAGCTGTCAGTCTTCAGCTTGTCATTTTCTATGGCTGTCCAAGTGCTTTTATTGAAGGCGGATCTCCGTTTGTAAATTTTCAACTTCATAAACGACATCATCCCAAATGACTTTTTATATTCAATTGATCTGATGCTTTTAACTTGTCGAAGTTTTTAGGTTCACTCATAAGCTGGGTAGGACCAGTTTTGGAGATGTACAGCCTGTTGGCTGGCTGTGAGGATGTACTTCACTATTAAATGGTATCTTTTCTTTATGACTTTATTATACATAATTGAAACCCAGACTCGCAAATCTGATCAGCACGATTGGTTAAACGTATATGCTGAGTGATTTCGGCTTCAGTCCAGCTTCGTCTGCTGTTCGATTATCTCCGTGCCACCTGCATCCAAATTCTCAGTGTTCATTTAACACCCATGGCAGATATATACGCACTTTCCCCGTTAAAGCGAACACTCTTCGTGTTAAAACAAGCACCCCCGTACTGAAAGATTTGCCCAGCATTTTGTAACTCTCATTGGATCCCCATCACATTTCCCGAGTAAAGGCAACCAAAGCTGTTCTGGGTTTACCTTGGGAAACAGCACCACTTTAAAATTAGAATTCGGCTGTATTTTATTGTAACCATCACCACAAAAAGCAGCAGGAGATAAAAGTAAAGTAAAGCTGAAAATAATACTTTAATAGCATGTCCAAGGAGAATACACGATACAAGAGATTAATAAGATATTTCTCTCATTTTGAGAAAGGTTTACTGCTTAAATAAAATGTCGACAAAGAAATGATTTATACTAGAAAGTAATTTGGTGTGCTGGAAATAATTAAGATAAAAGTAAATCAAATATTTTATGAAAGTATTATATTAGGATACCCATGGACTGATATAAAATAGTATGTATGCACACAAATGTGCTGGGAAAACATATATTTGCATAGCATCTAACAGTTACAGCAAGTTTTATAGTAATGTTTCTGTTCACTGATATCATTAAAAGAAACGATGCAAATCGCATGCGTCATGAGATGTGTCTTTAACTCCGTGACACGGAGAGAAACGCCCTATAATTCGGAAACTGAATACTGGCCAACATAATGCAATCTTCATTGCACGTTTAATTATTGGCATTCCATTTCGCATAAATCATTTACTTTACTTGCAAAACACAATGTCTGAACTTCTCAAAGTGGCAGCGGTGGAGATTACATGGTTTTCAACATTTAATCTACACGTGAATCGATTATGTGTGCAAAATAGGTAATTAAGCCAGTGCGCTCCGCAGTGCCACTGCGGAAATTAAAGATATTATGGAAATGAGCCGTACATTGTGTTCCAGACACTGTAGATGAAGAGTTCATGAAATATCATAGTTTCAGTGCTAAGGTCCGACCTCGATTTAACTGCAGACAGGAAAATATATCGACGGTACGTGGCGGCAAGGTGCCCCCCGTCCGAGGCAAAGTGAAATTAGCCGGCAAGTCGGCGCCCCCTCACAAGCCGGCGCCCTATGTCGCTTATAGACCGGACTGGACGGGCCTGTACGGGGCTCCTTCAGTTAAAATCACGTTTTTAAGAGTCATTAATAAAATTTATATAAATAGCCCCACAAATCTGGACCCACAACTTCTACCACATACTGTTATAATAAAACTGGGAGGTGTTGCTAAAGCTGACGTTGTATCATTTGCATTTCCTCTCTGTACTTTTATGGTCACATCAATGATATGTATTTGATTCTTTCCTTGGTTGCTTTGTGTCTGAGGTATTTTTTTTTACGAAGACTTGCATAGCGCATTGCACTTTGAGTGCACCGTTTTGCAGGGAGGTCTTGCTGACGGTCTGCATATAGCAGTCAGAAAAGCAGTGTCACACTTGTCACCTAGATTACATTGTCACTGTCATCGCGTTTTTTTTGCGGATTTTCTTGTTTTCTCCGTCAGAACAATGAACTGTTTCAGGCGCTGAATCTTGAAAAGAAAACTCCCCATAACAGGTAAAAAGATTCAACAACAAATTGTCTTCATAAAACGACTTGTATTCTGCTTTCACGCAGTTAGTAGTGGCTGCGTTAGGGTTCCACACTAATACATGGTAAACACATTTCCGATTTTACTTAAGTTTCCTAAAAGTGTATCGGGTCCACAACTTCTTGATAATGACATGGTTTACTTGCGTGTCCTAATGTCACTCATACAAACAATATTCCTATCAAGATCTCTTCTGGCTCTCTCGTGATAAAATTAAATTTCAAATTTCATGCTCCTTAAGTTGTTTAGTAATTATTCTTTTTGTAGGTTTTTACTTTGTTTTAGAACAAATCAGTTGCTAATATAGGTTTTTCCACTCGACTTGGCATCAGATAATGTCAAAGACAACAAACTCGAGTCGGGGTATCAGCTGGTTAGTTTTGCTTTAAGTTAGTGCTGTACAGCGCTGGGACTGATCTTAGCTTATGCCAGCGGACTGTTTCATTGAGCACGTAGCTGCATGTGAAGAGAAATGTCCATGCATGTATTTGCTTTTGGATCTCTGGCCGTATTTGTAAAAAAGAGAAGAAAAAAAATTTTCATTACCAGCAAGATTCCTTAATCGATGTAATGTAAAGTGCGAATACCCGAACATGCTAAAATGGATTGCATAGAATTTTATTAAAACGACGAGATGTTTCATGATTTCTGAGTTGAAAGAATAATAATAAAGACATCTTACGCGTGTTGTGAATTTGAAACGTAAACCAAACAGCGTTATAAATACAAGTTTTTCTGAATCTAAACTATAATGCATTATTTCTTTCTTTCTTTCTTTCTTTCTTGCGTGGTCCGATTGGCGTGTGGTAAGTTCTTGTTACAGTTGTATAATTTCATGAGTATAGATACTTTGAACAGTTAAGACAGAAGAAATACATGCAGTAAAGGTGGACATGTTTTAGCCTTCTTCAAGTTTTCGGTTTTTTTGACGCACAGGTGGAATGCAACTTAAAAAAAGAGTCGTACTGGAGAGTTGAGCAGGAGTCCACTCGTTTGGCGTGTATATGTAAAGTTAACAAGCATACATTAATTTGGGTGTGCTTGGTATTTGTATTGTCTAACGATTGACTACCCTCCATGAGCAACACAAATACACAGCATAAATACATACAAAATTAAATGTACTTATTTTGATCAGGTTATATTTATCAATATATAAATTCCTGTAATTAGTAATGATGGTCTGGGGACTTGTAGAGATGTACGTTTAGTAACGAATTCATTATCCAAAAGGACACGTTTTCCCTTTCTGTCTAAAGCATTTGATTAAAGTTACTTTGCTTTATGCATCATATTACATTTTTCGCGTATCATTACGTGCTGACACAAGAGCCCTGGGAAATTGCCGATCCTTTATGCCTCTTCAGTGCTGCAAATACTTTGTACTCTTGCCCTGCTCAGGAACTTCATGTATAAGCGGGAACACCAAATCTATTCTTACAGAGCTTTGGATCATCTCAATCCCTCCTGAGCTAGACATAAATACACAGATTACACTTATTTAAAAAGAACAATGGCACTAATGCAAGCACGTATCAAAATGACCAAGAAACATGTCTTACTGACAGCCTGATGACAGCAACAGTATTTACATTGCAAAGGAATCATGGCTTGTGGAAACATGATTAAATATACTGAGTCGTGCCAGATGTTTACACAAGAGATAT
Source organism: Mormyrops attenuatus (assembly GCA_026777985.1). NCBI lineage: Eukaryota > Metazoa > Chordata > Actinopteri > Osteoglossiformes > Mormyridae > Mormyrops > Mormyrops attenuatus. Next base: position 6,630,390 of record JAODKC010000048.1, on the reverse strand, counting down.
CTGACAGCACATTGAATGTTACTGCAACAGACCCTGATGGTTCATAAACTTATGATGAAACACTTTAGATACCAGTGATCTCCACCACCTATACTTAGAGGGTGGTCTTCTGGAGGACTTGGAATGTTCATCAGTGGTGGTATTTGGGCATGGATATCTCAAGAAGCTTCAAATCAGAGGTTGAAATGGGAAGTGATTAATCCCCTCCCACTACAGATCTGAGCACAGCCGCTGCATGATGATTTTACCAATGGGCAGTGACTTTGTGGAGAACGGCCCCTGAAATATGTAGTGCCGCAACAAAAGTAGAGTTGGTTGTTTCTCCTTCCCTTCAGGATGCACAAGGATGCTTGATTTTCGGAAGGCAGGGCCAAATGGGTCCAGGGCTGACTTATACCTGCTGCAGGATCCAGTTTTCATACACCTGTTATTAGTGTTGTAGTCAAGACCGCCTAAACTGAGACCAAGACATTGCCAAGACGGGAGGGTATCAAGACCAAGACACTGCCGAGACTTGAGGGTATGTCTGCTATGTCCAAGACCAAGACAAGACCGAGACCAAATAGAGTCGAGACCAAGACAAGACCGAGACCACAAAAAATTGGTCTCGAGACCAAGAACGGTCTCGAGAACTACAGCACTACCTGATATATATATATATATATATATATATCACTATTCCACTATTTTATGAACTGCAGATTTTTGATTATTGTTCAACATTGGAAACTTGAGTGAACAACTGTAAATGAAAATATAAGTCATATAAAAAGTTTCCTTTATAACATGGAAAGAGTATGTAACAGTGCATGTCTGACACCCTATTAACAGCTTGTGTGATGATCGCATACTCAAATTCTAGGCTGTACTTTAACTTTAATTGCACTAGTTAACTGTTTCATCCCATGAAACAGATCAGTATTTAATGCCCCTGTAGAAAAGAATGCCTTGAATTTTCAAGAATGCCTTGAATTTTCTCTGCTGTTATAACTTCTAGAGGAGGTTACTTTGATGAATCAAAGGTATGACATTTTCTTTCTAATTAAGGTACTTGAATGGTGAACATACTGTAAATTTGTTTGTTACCAAAGAATATTGAGTGTGTTTTTAGTAAATGTTAATTGAATAACATGCAAATTTTGAAAATCTCAATGTGTGCAAAAACTTTTGACTTGTAGTCTGTGTGTGTGTGTGTCTGTGTGTGTGTGTGTGTGTGTGTGTGTGTGTGTGTGTGTGTGTGCGTGCGTGTGTGTGTGTGCCTGGCATATAGCGTTACCGTGCCAAGCATTCTTTGCTGTTAACACCTTTGATTTCCTTAAGATGATAAAGATTGAGAGGCATTTTTTAATAAAATCCAGCAAAGATTTCACTATATTTTTTATGAGGCAGGTCGCTGGGATCCTTCCTTCATGGCTGCCACATGTTTCATGCATTTGCCAGCCATGAAAGGGATTCACAGTTAATTAACTGGCAGACTTGTGGGGAGAGGAGAGGCTGGCAGGTAGATACCTACATGGTGAAGCTCCCCAGCAGAAAGTAAGCTTCACGTACATAACAGACTAATCTCCAGTGACAGTTGGTCGTGAAATTATGTGCTTCTTGCTAGGTTGTAGTAGACATCACTTAAAATCATTCTAGGGCACGTTTCACCTCCATACTCATGTATTCCTCCGCTGAAGATGAAACATGAAATGCGTCAGTACTTCCTTTTCCTGTTACAGAGCGCAATTACCATCTTGGGTTTAGTTATAACCTAATGCAGGTATTTATATTTTACTGTTTGTGAAGGTATCACTTCCAAAACAACCACAAGCTCTCATCTTTCTGAAGAGTTTGCTCAGGCGTCTGCTATAGTCTCGGGTTTCAAAGGAGTTCCTTGCCGTGAAACCATTCTCAGCATCCAGAAATGTGTGATTGAGGGTATGCAAATAGCTGATACCTTGATGGCGGGCTGTCGGAATACATCACAGCAGCGGGGAACTTTCTGAGTAGTTCAAGATCTAGCTATTGGTAAGGACTGGTCTGTTTCGCCACTGGTTTTCTATTTGTGCTTGGTCTGCTCTAGCAAATTGGTTTTCTCATACGTTGCGTCAATCGATAAGTTGGCAACGTACATCATGCTCATGAACAATGTTATTATTATACACTTGTTCAATAGCTGAACAAAAGATATGGTAACACCACTCGAGGAGGCACAAATAATGTAGTAGTACACTCTTACTTAAAGTATTAATTAACCAAAACCTAATTAAAAGTGTTAATTATCTACTTATTACATGTTTGTTAATCATTAATCAATCATAATAATTAATGTATTTCATGCAGTTACATTTCAGTTAGTTGCATTGTCCATGAGTTGTACACCCTCAAGTAAAGTGTTACCAAAGATTGTTCAGTCATGTGAGTGTATGTGTGACTGTGTGTGTGTGCTTTGTAGATTTAGATGGATTTAGATGTTGTCGCTGTGGGATGTTGTGACAGGCTTAAAAGTTTCTTGAAAAATAAGTATTTATAACCAAATAATTTCAATGGTTCCTTGTAAAATAGCATTGTAACTAATGCCCAGCATGAGACCGAAGGACACGCTGAGAAGGTTATTTCATGGCAGTGAGACCTGTGTAAATATAGAGTTTGAAAGCAAGACTTTGCATGTACTTGTGTAGTAATATATTCCCGGGCTGTTTGTTTACCTGCAGATCACTGGCAGGAGTCTTAGTTTAACTGTTTCCTAACACAAAGGTCTGGTGAAGATGTACTGGGTGACAGAGGAACTGGCTGACTGAAGCAACGTTCTGGAAACCTTCAGAACGATGGGCCTCCGAGGTGGATGACAAATGTTGGTGTGAGTTAGAAAAGTGTCTGAGAAGAGACCTCGGGCTTAGTAGTCAGCGTTACCGGTCTTGGCTGTCGCAGATCCGCTGGGCGCGTGCAGCTCGGAGACAAGTTGCCTGGCAACTGTGCCGTGTGTGGGAAAACCGCAGGCTTGGCTGGGGGTGTATTGGTGCAGAATTCCCAATACCCTGGAAGTGTCCGGGCATTGTGGGAAACCCATGTCTGAGACAGAACTGGAAGAGCTTGTAATTTAAAGGAAGACAATGTATGGCTGTTTGTTTTCAAAACCATGGTAGGGAAACGGCTTGGCGAGAGTTTGATGTATCTATTAAAAATAAATCAGTTTTAGTTCCAGGTAGTCGGGGACATAATGGTTTGGGAACGTGAGACTAAGACCTTAAGTGAAACAGGGAAGCTGACCTGTTTCGATGTTAAGAAACCCCCATTTGTATGAGATAGGTGTAAAACCATGTGAATCACTTTGAATAAAAAAAATACTCGTTGCCCTTTTATATTAAAACGCCATTGTCACCTTAGTTAAGCAAATCCGCAGTGGCGAAATGCTAACTGCTGCTAACTTCAGTCATGAAGATTCTAGCTGACATGGTAGGTGGGCGATAGCACAGTAAAATTTTGATAAACTCTTTACATAGACCTAATGTGCAGTACAACTGGCAGGTCACACATGCACTACTTCTCACATAACCTGTTAAGTCAGATTTGCATGCAGGGCCTTGTAATAGTGACAGTCCTGTACATGCCAGACACCTCATTGCCTATGGTAAGAAAAACACACACACGCACACACACACACACGCACACACACACACACACACACACACACACACAGCTGTCCTGTTCCTCTGTACGCACAAATAGCAGGTGTGTGCCCGTAGCTGATTGGTCAGAGGATGTTCGCTTGGTTTGTGGTTGTTCTATAATCAGACTGGAGCTGACGAGGGTGTGCGGTGGTAGCTTCCGGTTTCCGCCGTGCCTCGCCTCACCAGTCACTCAGATCCAGGGCCGTCTGGATGTTCTGGGTGGATGGTGGGGGGAGGGAAAAAGGCCAAGGATCAAGGGAATAAGAAGGTGGTGCGAAGGGGACTCAAATTGATCAATTTTGAAGTAGTTTCTCAAACGTACAAACATTTTTTGTTACTCATAAACAATGACTGTCTTAAGGAAGGGCAATACTGAGAGTTTTTATTTTGGTCCTTTCCGTTCTCCTGTGGAGGGTGGAAACGTTATGCGGGAGCAGCATCATGCGTATTTGGGTGGTTTTCCCATCAAATCCTGTCAACTGTGTGTCACGTGATTCTCTTGGCCGCAGGGTTACTGGGTGCAATGTGAAAGTCCAAACGTGACATCTGGTTGCGAAATGAGGAAGTGAAGAGTTCAAGTGTTGTTAGTCATTTATTCCAAATGAAGAGGGGAAACAATGAGTGGCAGCTGGTGGAGTGAGAGGCTGTGGATACTCACTTACTCGCTTGCTTACTCGCTCACTTACTCGCTTGCTACAACTCCATTCAAACATGGGCTTTTGGTTAGAGGTAACTATGGAACAGCCTGTGAGCTGGAGAGATCTTTTTTGTAACCCATAGTGGCAGGATCCAGGATGTTGCCCACTCCCCTGACACTTAACCACAGTGTGTTTTTACACTGTCCTTTCAAAAATCTAAACAAGGTGGTAGTTAATGTTGGGATCTGTCAAGCTACATTCTTCCACAGTAACACCCTGTAAATTTATTACTGAATATTTCATCATTGCTTTGGTGTGCAGTTTATCAGCTTCCACGGTGACCGTGTCATTCTGAGGCCATATTGTGCCATTTCTGGTGTTTCCTTCCTTTGCACAACGCGTAAATAATGTATATGAACAGTTTATGAACCGTCAGGGTCTGTTGCAGTAACATTCAATGTGCTGTCAGATATCTCTCGTAAACATCTGGCACGACTCAGTATATTTAATCATGTTACCACAAGCCACGATTCCTTTGCAATTTATATTTCAAATTCTGTCTCACAGCAAACTTCATATAATGCAAAGCTTTCTGGCTTATTTCCTGAGAGGACACAACAATAATAGGCTTAAATTATAGTTATGTTCCAATGTTTAATGCAGCTTGCTACCTGCCCTATAATGGACTGAAATCCAGTCTAGGGCATATCCTGCTTTGTACACTGGGCTTCCATGGATAACATCTAGGACCATGGGGACCCTGTACTTGATAAGCAGTTATGGAAGATGTATTGATTGCTGCCTATAAAGGCAAAATCACATGTGGACTATCAATAACTGTATGATATGCTATATTTTGACAGTACTTATTGTATTCCCTGGCTTGGGAATAAACGGTTTTGGGACTGGTCCACCACCACCGCAGATACTTTGATTGTTAAGATGAAAACTCAAAAAACATGGTTCATGGGTCTTATTCAAACTTTGCAGAGGCATTGTATGTGTGACAAACTAGAACTGATTAAACTTTGAGACACCAAAACTGAAGCAACTGTCCTAGTAAGAGCAAAGAGAAGATGAAATATGAGGCATAACCTTGTGCACAGGACACCTCTTTCTGTTATTATTATTACTCTATTTGATCTTTGATGGATCTTATTACAACTTCATAAAAACATGTGGATGAAAATGTATACCTGAAAATCTTCCCTATCAAAATTACCCGCAAATTGAAACCGCACGACAGCGGGCATCAAAATTGGAACTGCAAGGCAGTGGGCATCAAAATTGGAACTGCAAGACAGAGGGCATCAAAATTGCAACTGCACGGCAGAGGGCAGCAAAACTGGAACTGCAAGGCAGAGGGCAGCAAAACTGGAACTGCAAGGCAGAGGGCAGCCAAGGGCAAAAACGGAGACTGCAGCCACTATCTTGTAAACACAGCTATCTGCCATCTAAACTTATTTGATGGATCTTTTTGCAAACTTCCCAGAAACATTGTACAGGTCAGTGATTCTCAAACTATAGGCCACAGGATGATTTTTTGAATATCCAATAATAAAGTTGATATTGTTTGTTTTGTCACTAGCCTCTCTGTTATGCAGATTTTATTGGTAGCAGTTTGGTAGCCAGTCAGCAAAATGTATTGTGGGGAAATTTGATGGTGTCTCATTTTTTGGGAGATGAGGAAAATATGAAGGGTAAGCTTATAATAATTATTTTTTTATGCTGTGGTAAAATTTATTGTGGGCGAAACACCCCGTGCCAAGCTAAATTTATTGTCGGCAATATTAATTGTATCAGTTATCCCTTGTCCATGTCAGGGGTGATATGTGAAAAACAGACGCAGATCTGGTGAACATAATTGCATTAAGACAAGTCAAATGAAGTACTGTAGAGGTGGGGAAAAGAAGCGTGACCCTACACTCGGACCCTATGCATCGCTGTCGACTGTGTGTGTGTGTGTGTGTGTGTGTGGGGGGGAGATTAGATTTATATTAGGTTTACATTACTTTGTGGGGACCAAATGTCCTCCACAATGTAATAAAAACCAGTTTTTTAGGTACCCTCATGATGCAATCAAAAAAGAAAAAAATGGTTACAGTTAGGGCTGGGTAGGGGTTAACGTTGTCATGTTGGGATTAGAGTTCTTCTCATAGAAATGAATGGAGAGTCCCCACAAAAATATAATTACGAACCTGTGTGTGTGTGTGTGCGTGTGTGTGTGTATGTGTTTGTATTTAACCATTTTGAACGTGAGTTCAGCCATCAGGATGATAGTCACTTGTTCACCAAAATTCCAAGAGTTGGTATGCTTTAAGTGAAAGAGTTAAAAATACTTTGATTTGTAAATACTGTTTAATCCATTGCTCAACTGCAGTATATTCAAAAATCTTTAAGCTGCGTCCTTACCCACACAAGTGCTCAGCACACATCACCCCTATCCTCCATGACCTCCAATTTACTTTATTGTATTCAATATAAAATTCTCCTGCTTACATTAAAGGTGCTTCATGGCTATGCTCCTCACTACCATGCAGAATTACTTCAGGCCTGTTCTCCTGTTTGCTGTCTTACATCATAATTTTCTGGTCTGTTATCTGTCCCCAGAATTACACTTTCCACCATAGGTTCTCAGGCATTTAGGGTCATAATCCCCCACTTGTGGAATTCCCTCCCCCAGAACCTTTGTGTAACTCCTCCTCTCCCCATATTGAAATCTCTACTCAAGTCCCATCACTCCTTTCTGTGCTACCCTGATTATTCACTGTCTTTGTGTCCATTCACTGTTACTACAGTTTGTGTTAGTCTGCGGTCTCTCTCATATTATTTGTGATTATATTTCATCTCTTCCATCTATTATTTGTAATTACTACTTTTTGTTATTTTTTTTTCCTATCTGAATTTTCCTTGGGTTGTTGAAGGACACTGTTTTCGTCCATCCATTTCCCATAACCACTTAATCCCAACTGGGGTCACGAGAACAATGGGGAACAATGGGCACAGGCATGATGAAAGGCACTGTATAACTTAAAATTGTTGTTGTTATTGTTGATTCAGGAGGGAGAAGCAGGGCTTTACCCATGCTGTTTACAGCAGGTGGCAATATTTTGAGGACCCCCTGAATCCCACTGATATATCTTCTTTGGATGACATAGAACTATAAGACTCAGAGAGAGACTTACCCATCTCTAGGGCTGAGGTCACTAGAGTAGTCAAAAAACTCCTTGGTGATAAGACCCAGGGACTGGATGAGATTGGCTCTGAGTTCCTTCAAGCTCTTGATGTTGTTTGGCAGTCTCGGCTATCATGCTAAGTTCCTTTGCATTGGCAGACTAGGGTGGTAGTAACAATTTTTAAAAAAGGGACCCGGTGGATGTGTTCCAGCTTCAGGGGGATCACACACTTCATAATCCCTGGGAAGGTTTATGTAGGGATACTGGAAAGGAGGCTCCACCTGTTGGTCAAACCTCGGATACAGGAGGAAAAATGCAGATTCTGTCATGTTATTGTTATTGTTTTACTAGTCAATCTATGTTCCTACCCTTGTGGATGCAAGTGGCAGAAGTGAGTTTCTTTGCAGGTTGTCTGGTCCTTAGTCATTGGGTGAGGAGCTTTGCATTCGGGAGGGGCTCAAAGTAGAACTGGTGCTCCTTTGCATCACAAGGAGCCAGTTGAGGTCGATCGACCATCTATCTAGGTTGCCTCCTGGATGCCCCCCTGGGAAGGCATTTCAGGCATGTCCAACCAGGAGGAGACCCCAGAGCAGACCCAGGACACGCTGGAGAGATTATACCTCTAGGCTGGCCCGGGATTCCCCCAGAGGTGCTGGCTGGGGAGAGGAAAGTCTGGGCATCCCAGCTTAGACTGCTACCCCTGTGACCCGACCCCAGATAAGTGACAAATAATAGATGGATGGATGGATGAACCAAAAATTTATTTATTATTAGAATTACTGTTTAGGCTGGGAAAGTATTAGGGTAAAATGACCGTTGTACGTCCTCTAGTTTGGAGAACCCCCGGCACATTTTATCGACACAATTTCAAAATATTTAGCATTGCTAAATATTAGAAAATATTAGAGTAAAATATTAGAGTAGTGCTGCATTTTTAAAATACTGTAATGCCTGGACAGCATGGAACATTTTATACTGCCCAAGCCTTCCAGGTAACATTTTTTTTTGTTCTAGGAACATTTACCAAATGTTACAATTAAGGGTCCAGTTTTCTTGACGTTCCCAGAATGTTATCCCACTACTACAACTAAGAATAATAATATATATGCAAATGAGGGGCATGGTAGGGCAGAGGGTACCACTGTTGCTTTATACTTCATAGTTCTTGGCTTCTAGGCTGAATGCTGTATTCACAGTGCATGCATGTTGACTTATTATCAAATAACAGTTTTATTATAAAACAATTTTGTTCAACATTAATTATATTATAAGGATGTTCATGTAATAATGTCACCATGCTAACATGGTAAGTAAGGCTCAGAACCTATGTTAAAATGTAAAAGATGGAAATAGCATTACAGTAACATTCTCTTTGAGAAGATTTTTAAATAACATTTGCTAAAGTTCTGGGAAAATTCCCTGTTACCTGGGCTGCTACTATAAAACATTTTACTTAGATGCAACCCTAGTCACCGTATTTAATAGATCTTATGATCCAATCCCATGATGCATTTTAATACCAAGTATAAACAGGGCTGTAGTATTCACAAAAAAAGTATATCGTTTGCACATTTATGGATTATGTGAGCTCAATGGAGTATTTTGTGGGAATGTTAAACTAAATTGTGCTCACGATTCATAATGGGCTCTGACTGTACCAGTAATGTATCTGGTACCATTCTTAATGATATTTTAGGAAAATGTTGGTTATAGTGCAAATGACAAACAAATGCAATATAAATATTTATGCATATAAAAAATATGAATAATATGAATGACATTTCAAGACGTACACAAAGAAATACAGGTAACTATTTAGTTGTTGTGCAAAGATTCTGCTGATTGGCGAGCAAGTAAAACGTGCAATAAATGAATAGGTGTAGTTTCAGAGATGTGTTTCATGTAGAAACAGAGCATTTAGGCAAAAGCATATTTGTTCTCTTTCATATTTCCAGTTAATCCATCCAGTACTTCTAGAAATTGTACAGGTTGGTGAGTGTGTGAGGAGTTCGGATCAGATGGGCGGAGCAGGTGATGTGACTGTCTGGGGATACAATGTGGTTGTTCCTGCAGCCACCTGTTTGAAGTCTGCAGTTGGTTATCAGACACAGCAGAGTGGGTATTGGGAAATTCCAGCTTGGATTACATCTTGCTTTCCTCTGGCACTGTGACAAACTGAGAATGTGGGAAGATCGGATGGATTATTGGCCAATTTGTTAATACAAAAACAAGTTCTGACCAGTGCACACTGGAGATTCATGGAAAAGACGCCATAGAAAGACCAGGCTGTTATTAGGGGGAGTTTGATAAATATATAGATCACAAAAGTGAAAGCCGGTTGTTGTAACACCCCCACTATTGCTGAAACATGACTCTCGGGGGGGGGGGGGGGGGGGGGGCGGGGGGGGGGGGGGCGGCGGGGGGGCGGGGGGGGGGGGGGGGGGGGGGGGGGTGGGGGGGGGGGGGGGGG
>JAODKC010000048.1:6589837-6605996 GCA_026777985.1 Mormyrops attenuatus | reverse complement strand
TATACACTGACGAATACGGCAAGCCTGCTGTGTTGAACTTCCTGTTTTCCCTCATGTTTGTGAGGGTTCCCTGCCATCCCCAGCTACTCTAAGTAGTGTCGCCTGTCCCCTATACACTGACGAATACGGCAAGCCTGCTGTGTTGAACTTCCTGTTTTCCCTCATGTTTGTGAGGGTTCCCTGCCATAGTTGGTGTCTTGAAAAATGACACTGTCATGAATTGCCACTTTCTGCTCTTCCTAGGATAGTCTCCACACTTACTGTGACCCAGCCCTGATTAATTGCTTGTGGAAAATGTGTGGATATTATGCACGATTAAGAGCGATGTATGGAATTACCCGCATGAGTAATGCTGAGTGAGCATCTGAAAGAGACCTGGCCTGTTTTCTGGGGGCCTGGTCAGTATCGAGCACCATGCTGCCAGAGTGTGGCCTGCTATCTGACCTCTCTGGCTGCCCCCTCACCCCCCTCACTCCATAGGGCTCAGCAGCTTCTGCTGGTGAAGATCCAGAAGCTGATCTACAGGGGGAGCAGAGATGAGACAGAAACCATGCGTGGGTTCAGGGTAGGTGCCTCCTGATCTCTATTCTATGGTCTCACAGAGCCCCTCATCTGCACTTCAAGCCAAAAGAGGTTTTTAAAACCGAAATCCCAGGACTGGGAGCTTTCAGGAGATGTTTTTGTAACTACATCAAATATCTCAATCCGACAGGAGAAATAAGCAACAGAGATTAAGGATTATTATGATAAATCCAACCTTTTCTCTAATATTAGTTAAGATGTATGTGTGGGATTTACTTGTGACTTTGCCTATAAATCATGCAGTTTCTGTGACACAAATGATTAATTTTGTACAAGCCCCGCCCCCCCCCCATCTGGGGAGGAATTGAGAAATTACCTTGCTAGTGGCATTGCTGTTTTGGCATGCAGACACGCGTTATGAGACATGTGGCCGTTTGCTGTGAGAGCCTCATACAGATGTAAACCCCCCAGGAGATACAGTATTCATTACTCAGCCGCAATGATCATCGTCTCACTCCCTACGTTCTACCTGACACTCCTAGAGTACACTGCAGCCTGATGAATCTCCCGCCCCACCAGACCCAAAGTCCAGCCCCCGGCTCTCTCGTGCCAGCTTCTTCATCTGTCAGTTTCTGCAGGTAATGGCCTACTTTCTGTGCTTTTGCGGATGTGGGGGGGGTGGTGGAGTTGGCATTGGTTTGTAACCCCGTTATGGCTCCTGGCAGCTCGTCAGCAGGAACGACAATAAGTACAAACGGCTGAACAGCAGCGAGAGGGTCCGGATCGTCAACGGGTCGAGTTCTACGCTCTCTCGCCCTGGTTTTGAAACCATGAAGTCAGAAGGTGAGAGACTCAGTTTTCACAATTTGCTACAGAAACTGTCAAGAGTGTTCCGTTTTCCTGCTCAAATCACTTACTCTTTGCAACAGAACCTTCATAAACCTAAAAATGAGATACCCAGTATCTTTATTGCCAGAATTATTTCCTCATAAAATTGCCACTTTGCATGAAAAAGTCTCTGGATGAGATCATTTTATTCCTCATATGCTTTTAAGCAGCTATATGCCGGATGAAGGTCAAGCGCAACAGTAGCTGAGATCATACAATAATTTCATTTCAAGACGTTATGAAATATTCAGGGCGGAGGTAAACAGAGGCATCTACAAGACTGCAATAGATCTGCGAGAGATCTATTTCTTAAATCCAGCTCAACCTTTTCAAAGATTATTCCCCACAAGAAAAATCTTTTGTTGCAGTGATCTTATTTTTAAGAGAAATTCAAAATAAATTACTAATTTTCTGGCCATTGATAATAGCAGGATACAGCTTTGTTTTTTTGATATATATGTTTACCCCGTTTTTAGTCATCGTCAGCTAACTCTTGCACTTCTGTGTCCACAAAACTGTGCCACTGTGCATCAAAGGCTGAAGTATGCTGCCGTCAGCTGAACACTGCCATGTGCTACTGTGCTACAATCCTAGTGCCAGTTCGCTACATGTCTTAGCACATTTCGCTAACAATTTTCAGACTCCTGTCTCCTCCCAATCATTTTGGCCTATTTAGCCAACCTCAGCTGATCCGGCCTTGAGGCCTGCATAATATAGCAACACGGGCTTAAATTGCAGACTTTACAATAAGTGTAACTGTATCCCTGGGACAATTTGAGGAAGCTTTAATAAATATGGAGGGTGGGGCATTACCCAGGGTCACTCCGATGGATGTTTGTGCTGCTCTCAGGAATCTCTCAGCCTCACTCATCAGGAGAGCAGTGGGCCTTTCTGAAGATCAGCTGTTATCTTTTCCTGTTTTAAGTGACATGTCATCATTTGTTCATTTCAGACCTGGATACGGAGAGCGACCTGAACAAAAGCCTGAATCTGATTCCCTACAGTCACGTGACTCAGTGTCACTGTCAGCGCAAGAGGCCCGTCCTCTTTGCACCCGATGTTCTGGCCAAAACCATCGTGCAGAAGTTCCTGAACCTGGCAGGGGCTATGGAGTTCAACATATGCAAGCCGGGTAATTGGCGTTATGATTCACCGCAGATGTGGGAGCCTTATGAGGTCAGATGTGAACAATGGCTCCTCATTGACAAATATAGGTCAGATAACTGAAGACTGACTTCCTTTCTTCTCTTTAAATGTGAGAGTAAACCTAGTAAATGTTGTTGCATAATGGGGGCGGTAATAAAACAACAAAACGTACTGGAACAAAAGAGGCAGCCAATACTATTGTCCTAAAACATGCAAATGAGGTCGTACCGGATCACCTCTTAACATCACAGCACGAACAACAGACCTGATGTCATTAAAGGTACAATTTCTCACAGCTACAGCACAAAGTGGCCCTCGTCTGGTTTTAATTGGGTGTATTCGATTACCAGCACCTTGTTTTCATCAACTTACTAACCTGTCCTCATTGTTTGTGTCCCCGAATTTCAGATATCTTAACCAAGGATGAATTTCAGCTGAAGCGGAAGATCGAGCCTATTATTTACTCCAAAGAGAAGCACGCCAATACATTTGAGTGTATCACCCCAGAAAACATTGAGGCAGTGGCTGCGAAGGTAACATATGAATCATTTAAGGCAAACCCTGAGAGACCATTGGCTATGAAGCCAGAGTCAATTACAAAAACTCGCAGAAACAGCCACATCTAGGAGATTGTGGTCTTCATTCATTCCTAGCATTAAATATCAACACCAGCCTCTTCTTAAAGCGGAATAATACCACTCAAACTAGTTTCTTAACCAAACTGGAGCATATTGCTATATTGCACTTGCTCCTGGCTTGGACTGTAGCAGAATTGAGCTACAAGCTGGTGTTTCTAAGCCCGGCTAAAACCTTTGATCCATCAGCTTGGACAGGGGGATGAAAGACGATTTTGAAAGTGTTAAAAGCAGACACGGGTCTCTTTATGTCAACTGCAAAGGTTCCTAAATGTGTATCACAAAATCTTCCTGGTTCGGATTCATGGACATCATGCCCAGTGGTTGGGATTCACTAACTGGGGCAGCCGCCAAGTAGAACAAGTCTAGCTCATTACCCACAGAGCAAGGTGATTTACAGCATAGCTGTCGTGGCTTGCCGGTTTTATGGGTTGTGGTGTTGTTGGTAGGGGGCCGAGGGTCGTCTGACTGCAGCCCCGGAGACCTTATTAAACCCGCCCATTGCTGCAGGGTACTAAAGACTTTCAGACGTGCGCCTGGTACAATGAAAGCTATTTGCCATTTGAAAGTGCCGATCCAAGAAAAGACAGGGACAGAATGTTCAATGGGTTCAGCAGCTTTGAATGAGACAGAAACAGTGAGCAGCTAGCTGGGTTAGCTTTGGATCCCCATTGTTTTGTTTTGGGATTCCCTGGAGACATCAAATTCAATGCTGTCTAATAGGCAGCAGGACTTAGTTACCTATGGTTGGATGGATCAAAATATATACCTCTTCAAAAAAAGATGAAAAGCTACCAGTGTTAGATTTCTTTTTCCGTCGTCTTATATACATTAAGCAGGAGGTATATCAGTCTATATCAGTCAGGAGGTGCTTTAAAGGACCAAAGCCACACCATTCACTAACAGAACCAAAATCACACACACTTTCCACTGCTTAAATAACTAAGGAATGGTTTTGACAAGGCTGCGGAGCCTGGGTAAACTATAAAACTAGATTTATATGTTTCTTCTAAACAAAGGTTCTGTCACTGGGTTTTCAGTATTTGTTATTTTATTACATTGCAGTGCACTGCTCTATGAGGTGGTGCAGTGGTTACTGTAGCTGTTGCTTCACGCCTATGGGATTCAAGGGCACTCTGGATCCCCCCGCCCGTCAGTGTGCATGGTGTATAAGTGAGTCCTGTGACGGGTTTTTGCATCATTCTGGGTTGTTCCCTGCCTTGTGCCTGTAGCCTCCAGGATAGATTCTGCACCCCCCATGACCCTGAATAAGGGAAGTGGTTTCAGAAGACAGATTTCTCTGCTTTTGCAAACAGGCCTCTAACACAAACTGCTTGTTTCATTTCATTTTTAGAACAAGCACTGCCTTTTGGAAGCCAATCTTAGCCGCGTTAAAGATCTGCTAAGGAGGGAAATATATCCCATCATCATCTTCATCAAAACCAGCGAGAAGAATATTAAAAAATTAAGGTATGTAGAAACTTAAAGGTAGATTCAAGATGAATAAAACTGTACTTAGTCATCTCGATCTATTTATAGCTGTGATAGTTAGAACTGTGATAGTTATTCTGCACTGACTTCCAACGCCCCTGCTCTGTACCTTGAAGTATTATTTCCTGACTCAAAGATAGCTCACTCCTCCAATACACACTACAGTCAACGAAACAAGTGGGGGGAGTCAGCCTTTGCACCTTTCATTTTTAAAACAAACAGCAAAATATTCTAGCATCTGGTTTCATGTCATATGCATCCTCATTCCTACTTTTCTGGCTGCCTGTGCGCCATATACCTATATATAAATATCATTGTATATCATGTATACAGCCACATGCAAGAATTAAGAGACCACAGCACAATTGTTTGTTTCACTCATTTCTCAATTTATGGGTCTGCGTTTGTGAATTTTATATACATACGTACATACATTTATTTATTTGTTTGCAAACTGTAGTCTGATTCTTCCCTGTTTCTCATTAATGAACGGCTTCTTCCTTGCTTTATGGGATTTCCGTCCTGCTTCTCGGAGCCTGATACGAACTGTCCTGGCAGAGCACATCACATTTCAATGTTTCCTATTCCTTTTCAAGGCCACTTGATGTAATCCTACGATTCATGAGAAACTGATAACTTAACGGTCATCTCTGGCATTAGAAAGTTGCAAACCTGGAAGCAGCCACCCTCACAGTGTAGCCGTCTGCCACCAGATCCAGGATTAAACAAATATATATATATGCAGACACTCCTCTACTTACGAACGTTCAACTTACGAACTTTCAGACATACGAACGAAGCGGATCTTTAAGTCCAAATTGTGTTCACTGGGCTCCCGTTTCCTGTCCGCAACATCAAATTTTTTTTTCTGCGCTCCAGTTCCACCTAGTACGACTTCTGGCCACTACTCCTGCCACACAGCAGTGTAGCATGCGTACTCCCGGCATCCTAGTTCTTTGTACTTGCGTATGCCCTTAAAATGATGGTGAATGACGACTTACGAACATTTCAAGTTGCGAACGGCTGTTCGGAATGTATCTCGTTTGTGAGTAGAGGAGCGTCTGTGTACATAAAGGAGTGTTTCTTGTCTTTTTTACTAAAGAGAGAGAAGTTCAGTCCATTAGCTCTCCACTGACCGTTTAATGTTTTACCACCGTCTTGCCTGTGAATGTATTATCCATTTTACCCTAATTTGGTTCAGACAGTGATCGACAGTCCTGCCTAATTATGTTGAGCGCATTATCGCCATCCGGTGGACTGACAGGCCGCAGAATGTGCCGTGGAGGCCAAGAGGGAGCAGAAGAGCTGAGTGAGGGAGAAACAAGAGTCACAGCATATGCAGATTAGGGCGACAGTCCATGGAAGCTTCGGCGAAGCTGTCAGCTCAGGTTCCCTGACCCAACTGAGACGTCTTCTGCAGGCCAATAAGTTGTCAGTTATGTTTGACTGACGGGGGAACTCGTGGCGGGGGTGTGCAAATTAGCTGTGGGACTCAACACGCTCTCTGGCTTAACTTGGGGTGTGGCCTCATTCTTGGGCTCGCATGAGTTGCTTACTTTTTTCCCCTCTTCTTGTACCTGTTTGACGTTTCAGATTTCACTTCTGTGCTCGGGTTGAACTTTGAATAAACTGAAATATAAACGGTATCTAAAATGAGCTACTTAAAAGCTTATGTGGAGAGCGAAATGCCAGAAGCAAAAGGTCAAAGCCATGGAAAGAGTCGTGTGGATGGAAAAGTCTGCAGGAGGACACACAATAGCACATAGTGTAGGCTAAGGGTGGCTTCCCACTCACTCTGGCGAGAAAACGAGGCGAAATGTTTACATGGATACATTTCCCCAAACTGCCGACACTATAGTGCATTATGGACACTGGCACTTCCTGGCAGAGCACAACAAAACGTTTTGTGTTTGTTTTCCTGTACTTAAGGAGGCTGCCGCTGAAGGTCGACTCGGAGGAGGAGTTCCTGAAGATGTGCAGGTCAAAGGAGAAGGAGATTGAGGGTCTTCCTTGTCTCTACGCCTCCGTGGAACCAGACTCGTGGAACACAGTCGAGGACCTGCTGAAGGTCATAAAAGACAAAATCTTGGAAGAGCAGAAGAAGACAATCTGGGTGGAGTTGGACCAGCTTTGAGGGATGCCATTTCGCACAGATGCCTTCCAACGGTTCTCTGTTCTGCTGGACCAAAACATTGATGAAAGTTGAAATGTAGCACAGAAAATTAACCGGAAATAGGAGAAGCTTTTGTGTGTGTGGGGGGGGGGGGGAGTGAAAGTATGCAAATGGAACGGAAAAAGCTGAGATGAGTTTTGGTGCTAAGAAGCAGCATGAGCTTTTAAATAGGGAGGGGCTGATTCATTTTGTCTTTGCACTACAGGCGGCTGGATGAAACTTTCATTTGCCCCTGCTTTGCTTTGCTTGTAACGCCCCATGAAATGCTGTTTGCTGCTCTCCCAGGGAGCCGTCACAGGAACTAAGGGTCACATACACTATAATGTAAAGGGCGAAAGACAAACAGTCAACAGATCTGTATTAAAATATGCAAACCTTCTGAAAAAAGAAAACATTTAAACACCCCAAGACTTTCTTCAGAGTGGTATAACTCGATGAATTTTGATTTATGAAGTCACCTCTCTGTGTTTACTTTCTTTTGAACCTTTGGAATCTAAAAAGAAATATTTAAAAAGGTATTAATACCCCAACTTAATGCCAGATAAAACATTAAAGACTTGTAATAGTTGTTCATAAATCAAAAGCATGTACAGAGAAGTTAACATGGCCTGGTGTAAATTGAACTGCCTCTTGTTACTTACGGCTGTTTTAATGCAAGTCATGTCAGGCATGTAACTGAAATATGTGCTAAAATAATTTTAGGTTGATTCCAGTGAGTTGCTCAAGTTATAGATTGATCCAAACATACATGCGCTGATCTTTACTTCTTAGTTAGGAAGAAGTTAGTCAGTCACTTAGTTAGTCCTGCTGCAGTAACCGTATTTTTTTAATGATAAATTCCCTGTTTGTCCGTTTTTTTACCATTTGAAATATTTATATGTAAAACATTTTGCCTATTGCATGTCCCTTCATTTTCCAGGCAGTGAATGCATATTTTGAAAGAATCTATTTATTCATGTTATATGATTTAATATTATTATGCAAAGAATATCAAAATTATGACACAAAATGATTATTTCCTTATGAAATAAATTCCCTATAATTTTTGTGTTTTTAACAGCTGCTTTTCATGTAATCCAAAAACAAAATAATCACTTTTTATTGAAAAGATGGAACACTTCCCCAGAAACATTTATTAAACTTCATAAATCGCCGATATATGCATGAACAATTGATGTGTTTTTAATTAATTAATTTTTATTTAATTAATGTGCTTCATATTACAGGCATGTAAACCAATATCTATAGATACAGTTTAGTTTTCATTGTAGTTGAACCAATTGACAAGGAGCAGAGTATCAAAGTAGGAATCAAAGGTCTCCATACTGTCTGGTCCTTTAAGGTGTTTATACATGAATGATTAAATAACAAAGTCAGGCTGAAGCCAGTAAACTGTATCAATCGCCTTGCATGTCATCTTGCAAAGAAAACATAATTTCCTGCACTATTTAAAGTACTCTTTCCCAGAACAGGCAGCAAATTTGATGCAATACAAAATACAAAATATTCCAGTATACCACATGCAAATGGGGTCAAGCACTTCTCATATGGCCTAAGCCTGCTCTGATCATAGGATCATGGGGGGGGGGGCATTATGATATAATGATGAAGAAGGTGTTGAAGGCCGTGCCCCACGTGTCTTAAAACTCCCTTCCCAGGCTCAGTTAACGATCGCATGAAGACAGAAGACGACATGAGAGGTAGCCGCCCACGCAGCCCTCTCACCGGCAAACATCCGCCCCCGCCAGCGGCACCCTGCTGCTGCACGCTCACCTAGCGGGGTCCAGATAATAACAAAAGTGTGAGAAAAATAAAACCTGGATCTTATGCGTCACTAACAACGGTGGAAATTTTGCTTGATCCTGTCCGGCACCTTTCAATCACTTTTCAAATTCCAGCGGTGTCGCTGGTGGTGGTTTTGCACGGGGGGGCTGAGAGGGGGATGGGGAGGGGGCTTGGGTTTGAAACCACCATTGTTGTCAACAACACTGACAGTAAATCAATGTTCCACTGTTTTTCAAGAAAGGGAACCGATATGATGTTGTGAATCAAGTTACATGTAATAATTTACATTATATAAAAAATGGTTAGAGCATGGATATCAGTAGTGGATGACTATACCGTAAGCTTTGCAGCCTCTGTAATCACTATAGGGTGACATTGAGCTTCTGAATTAATGACACGTCAGACCATATGCACTGCATACATAAGTGCTACTTATTGTCTGTCAGTGGTGGTTTATAAGAGGTACAACCGATCTGCACGCAAGACTTGCATGCTAGTTATCAGGAACTTCCGTGTGTTCTTTATGGTGTTAACAAGTCAAGGGTTGCAAATTAGAAAACCATTTCTGCTGGGTTACTTATGGTCAGTAGGACTTCCAACCGCTAATGAGGATCAGGTTTGCTGGGGACCGGGAGTTCACAGAAGGCACAAGGCCGGAGTGTACCTTGGGAGGGATCCCGGTCCATCGCAGACCATGTACAGCTGTACAGCGTCGTTCGATCGCAGGGATACATTCTAGCAAATGCTTCCTTAGGCAATGTCGCTATTGTGGAAACATCATAGAGTGTAGGCCTACTTACAACAGCTTGGATGGTATAGCCCACTACACACCTAGGCTAAGTGCTATAGCTATGATAAAAATTACAGCATAGTAAATACATAAACCATTATCATGGTTGTTTATTTTCCTTATCAGATATCATGTACTGTACATACTTGTATATGCTATGAAATTTACATGACTGATAGATCCATTAACACCAGCCTAAACACAAAGATGTGAGTAATGCTTTACACTACGACATTACGATAGCTAATTGCTACAATGTTACGACAGCTAAACCCTTATCCCAACTATGACAATGTCTGGATTGGTGCCTGTCTGGTCCTGTCCTATATGTCTTGCTCCTGTTTGGCCAGCAGGTGTCGCTGACCATCCTGTTCCCTCTTCTGTCTTGTACCCTCTTTGGCTCTAGTGTGTTTGCTGCCTCTTTGTAATGCTGTGTGGCTTAACTAGTGGTTGGTCACTGTTTCTACCGCCCCTTTTGTGGTTGTAGGTTCGAGGCTGGCGAGAGGCCAGTTGTAACTAATTAATGTTTGTTGTTATTTGAGTTCTCCTGGTTTAACATTTGTATAGGTATTTCAGTTACAGTTCATTGTCTTGCTCCTTGTTTCCTGTTCATTTGGTTGGCCTAGTTTTGTTTCCCTTCGTGTTTTGTCCTTTTTTCCCAGTGCCTGTAAATTGTACTACCCCACCTGTACCTTGTTGCCCCATGCCCTTAATGATCAGTTGATCTGATTGTACTCATCTGATCCTTGTTGCCCCTAGCTCTGTGTAGCCACACCTGACACTTGTTAGTTATTGTGATCAGTGTATTTAAGTGCCTGCCTTTGGTCTATTTGTTGGTCAGTCATTGTGAATGTAGATGTATGTGCTGGTGTAGTGCTTTGGTTTTTGTACCCCCTTCCTGGTTCTGCTCTCTGTGTTGCCCTTCTCCAGGCTTGAGTTTCCTTCATTTTTTTGTAGCTTGTTGTGGTAATAAGTTCTGTTGTAGTTTTCTGACCCCTCGTGGTCCCTTATTTTGTGTTATTCCCAGTGTTCTGTGCTTCCCTTAAATAAAACCTATTTTTCATTTTGGTGCCGCAAGTGGACCATCGCTTTCTTTTCCCCGCCTGTGCCATGCCAACAGACAAGCTGCAGCCAAAGCCTTAACCATAAGCAACCAAACAAAATACAAGACTTTTGGCATTTTTAGTTTTTTATCGCAGTCACTGATTTTTATAAAATTGAGTTTCCCCTTGTGGGGACTGAAAAAGTGGTCCCCACAACGTCAAAATGTCAGGTTTTTTTTCACATTGTGGGGACATTTGGTCCCTGTAATGTAATACATACATAACCCACACTGGCACATGCACAAAGCAGAAGCAATTAAAAAGCCAGTTTTAACAAATTAATTTCATTGAAGTTCACAGTTGTACTAAACAAACAGTGATTAGGCCCAAGTAATATTTAGTCATTTATCCACAATATACAATCATAAGACATTTAGAAGTGCTAAGGGGATCCCTTGTTTAACCTTGAGTGTTAAAATAGAATCCATACACCTGTCTTTTCTGTTTTAATATAAAGGTAGAGCTCGGTGAGTTATTGGTGTATTTCCATCCAGACAAATACAGCAGCTTACAGCTTATTGTATTATGCCGAAACAGTCGAAAGAATTGATCTTCATAATTAATGTAAATTACTATGTTGCCTGGTTATGCCAGTTAATTCATTTCTTTATAACATGGAAGTATTTATTTTGACAGGCAGAATATAGAGTATTTTTCTCCCCGTTTTTGTCCTACTTAACCGTGTCATACTGCAAGGCTGCCAAATTTGCCTGGCGTGAGATTTTCAATCAACAAGTCTGCACACACATGCACATGCATTTACATGTATGTAAGAGTCTATTACCCTGCAAACAGTCTGTAGGGTTTGTAGACCACCCAAACACTTCTCATGCAGCTAGTTTTAGGTTTATAATGGAATGACATAGATTGGCCGTAAGATTTCTCATGTGAGCATGAGAGCCAGATGTGTGAAAGATGACAGCTCTGTTATCGCCAAAATTTAAGGCAGAATAAAAGGACCATGTAGGGGTGTAGGAACTGGACGGACGGACGGACGGGGGACATGTACCCCCCATATGTTAAATTTAGCTTCATTCATTCTCCATGAAAAACAGACCTTTACATTGAAATTTTGACATTGTGCCCTCCCCCCATATCAAACTCTCCCATATGCATATCGCTCATGCATATCCTTCTTTTCATGAATGCATAAGGTTTCCTCGCTATCAAGGTTCAAAACAAAGCCATGACACAGGCACTTTGGCCAATAAGTGATAGAAGTGCATGGTTCTGGGTGATTTCCGGACACGCTAGTGCTCTCACGCTCAGATGGAAACCTGAGGTTTAAAAAGACAAGGGACCTTAAATCTACTTGGTTGGAGTGCATGGCGTACAGTAAGGTTGAACGCAGTGTTTTCCGGCTCTTTCGCGTAAATGTGCAAAGACCCAGACAGCAGTGGAACAACTTCAATAAGATGCACCTCCCTGCACAGTCACCGCTTTTCGTGTCTTCGTAACCCCCACTAGAAGTAACCTTTTCTGGAAACGCCTGTGGTTTGTGCCCGCCTCATTCACTTCAATCCATCCGTCTTCATCAGAAATCGCAAACACCTCGCTTTTACTACTGGATCTCAGTTAAACATCAGTCCTTGAGTAATCCTTGCAGTTTTGTAAGGACACAAAAAGGTGTTTTTCCATCACCGTACACAGATTTGAGCGCAGCAATAATAAGCCTTTAATGAAGCTTCTCGTCACTAACAACCTTCAAAAACTGCATTTCAGCATTTAATCTTTATATACAATAGCGATGGAAAATGTTTTGTTTGATTGTTATACCTTGTAAATGGTGTTCAGTTGATACTATTCTGATTTATTTAGCATAGCATAAGAAACGAGACAAGCAAGAAATTCCAGGCTCTCTGACACATTGCCACCTTGGGCTCCCCAGTTAGGGTGGCACTTTCATTCTGAAGAAACATAGGTCCCACAATGGATGGAAGTTGTGGGTAAATTTTAAGGGCCTATAAAGTGTGAGGCCCATGATTCTGCTAGGGTTTGCTTGGCATTCTGACTGAGAAACAACCCTAACCCTTCTACACTGAGGAAGAGCATGCCCATACACAAACTGACATAATCCATAATAACTAAATATGCTTCTGGGTAATGTTTCACGGGGGCGGCTCAAATCTCCGCATTTGGTAGGAATTCAACGTGCAGAACCTATGTACTCACATTACACTTTGCACCGATCTTCACACCCCTGGCTTTGTTCAACCCCCCCCAAACACACACACACATACACACACACGCACACACACACACACACACACACAAACACATCCAAAAAGGGTGGTAGACCTCTCTTAACTGATAAACATTTTTTGAGACCACTTGAAAACCACTATTCTAAGGTACCCAGAGAAAGACTCCCTCGAACACTCCTAAACATAAACGACAGCGGAGATGGTACTGCTGCGACACTGTGGTGACGGCTGAGACCGCTGACATGATAACAGCATAGAGTGACAGCGGCAAACCCTTGAAAACAGGAAACTGACGTCGTCAGTCATGCGAAAAGCAAGACAGACTATAGTTTTGTCTTAACTTTTATCCTACTATCAATGCTACAAATAGAACAATGGAGATGTGACACTGTTTTAGCGATAAATTCTATTTCCTCTCAACGTAGAGCTCTATTTTTACAGTGACTTGATGGGGTAACCATAAATCTTAATCTACAGAATAATGACTAAAATAAGTATTATACATTTCGGAAAGAACTCGGAATATAATTTTGATGAAGAAAAATACGAAATATGTAATATTGTTTCATGGCGCCACCTGCTGACCACACAAAGAGATTGTCCATTATTTACAGAACACCGCCGCTGGTCGTCCTCAAAAGACGACCCACTGTGCCATAATCAGAAATATGGGCGCTCCTGGACCCTATCTGGGAGGGGGGGGGGGGGGGCTTTATGTCTCAGCCACGCGAAAAATCGTGGGGGACTGAGGGGACTCCCGTGTTTCTTCGGGGGGTAAATCCTAGAATCGCCCCTGATCAGGCGTAAACAATGAATAGGCTTATATAACAAATGAAATGTAATGTATTATTACAAACAGAACAGCATCGACATTTCTAATGCGAGAAACATAGTCTAATAAAGAAAGAAAATTAAAGTTCTTGCAATGAACTGGTTTATGCGCCACCCACGGCTGTGCGGGCTCCCCCTGCAGGCTTTTCCCATAACTGCAGCTCAATCCAAAATCTAAATCCACTGGTGTTATGAAAAGGAAAAGAGAGGCACTGATTGAGACATCCGCGCAACACAACCAATGCTTTTCTCTTCAGAACTACTCTCAAAATTATTCTGTCATACAGTTTTTAACTATATAACCATATATTCGCCGGAATACCAGTTTGCTGACAGAACATGATTTGAAAATTGGAAAAAAAAGTTTCCTTGCGTGTGGTATCATTGATGTGAACTTCTTAGCAACTGTGAGCAGAATTTTGTTAACATTTACTGCACAAATATGCTTAATTGGTTCGGTTTTTGCGTCTATTTTTCATGTTGATCCAAATAGATAAGGTCTCATTCCTAGCTAAGTTTTTGCTGCTTGTTTTAAAGAGAGCTAGACCTGTTATCTTTTGAGAAAACTTTGGCTTATTTTTCTTCAGGAAGTGAGTTAACTTTTTAGTCATCGCCTGACTTGCGGCGCTTAAAGCGACGCTTTCGATGAAAGCGACTCGGGGAAAGTTTCAGATGTAAAGGAACCAGCAGGAGTCCATCATAGCGTCGGCTTAGCTGGAAAGGATGGCCGGCGTGATGCGCACCCTGAGCCGGTGCCTGCTTCCAGCCGAAGCCGGTCAGGAGCGAAGTAACGAGAAGGAACGGGAGCGAAAGCGGGATCTGAACCAGGAGCGAGAAGCCAGACGCCGGAGTCGAGAGATCGATGCCATGCTGGCCCGGGACAGAAGGTCCGTCCGACGCCTGGTCAGGATACTTCTGCTGGGGGCTGGAGAAAGTGGGAAATCCACGTTCTTGAAACAGATGAGGATTATCCACGGGAAGGAATTCGACCAGAAAGCTGTTCTGGATTTCAGGGATACAATCTTCGAGAACATCATCAAGGTAGGTGATACCATCGAGATCAGTAAGTCCCCTGCCGTTTTATAAAGATGTGAAATGTTTATGAACTGAAAACCCCCAATGCGTGAACATAACAATGCATACACGCATTGTTAAATATATTTTGCAAAGTACATATGTGATATAGGCTACAGTTTTTTTTGTCACTATAATAAGGCCTACATAAAATAAGTTTGACATTCAATCAGGATCCCGTCTATAGTAGAAATACCGAACCATGGGCAATAAAATGGGTGAATTAAATTTTAATTAGTTTAATGTGGACTTCAGCAATCAAAACAATCACACCCTTGAGATTTAAAAAGTGCAAGTCAGCACCGTTAAATGTAGGTTCTGAGCATCAGGATGACACCTTGGGTCAAGGGACATGAAATTGCATGTAAGATTTATGCACCCCCCTGCGTAAAGTTGACTGATGCACCACTTGAGTGCAAAAAAGAGGTACTCATGTGTACTGGCTGGATTAGTATGTTGGTTGAAGAATATTTTCTCAGCATATACTCTGAGGTTGGCGTCCTTCCCTCGAAGTCACTGAAACTACTAACCAAGAGGAGTTTGAATGCAAAAGGACTGCGCTGTCGAGAGGTAGAAAGGGCTGTTTTTGTTGTCTCCTAAAGAACAATTACGCAACATGTGACGCTAGCAGCCAATAAAAAAGATTTTTTCCCCATGAGTTTTTGTATCTATTGAGTTAAAGTTGTAGAAGTGACCCAATTAATTACACTTACAAGAAGTTAAATCATCTGCTCAATAAACGTAGTTCAAATATTTGCAGTTCAATGCATATAGGCCTTTCAGATTGTTTACATTTACACAGTACGATTGCCAAATAACTGCACCGTCGGAGCCTCGGTTTAGCATACAAACAGAAAAATCCGACTTGTCTGGCTCCCTACACTTGTGATTGATAGACTTGATATACAGTAGTCCTAAATTATTCGCTAAACTGGTCAAAGGCGCCTCACATATTTATGCAACTTAACGATTCCTAGCCTTACATATAGTTAATTTTTCTGAAGGTATACCTCTACTAAGCCTGTTTGGTTGAATCTGTTTGTTGTCCTGTTGCACTCTCTAAAGAATAGTTGGATGGTGCTAAAGACACAGAATCGTAGATTGAAATTCCTTCAAATGAAGGTGCAGCAAGTGGCTGTATTTAAAATTCGGTGACTTTTTAAAGGATGCGCATCCCGTCCTGGGCGTCCCCTGCGTCATGCCCTGTGTGGGATAGGCTCCACGCTCACTGTAGAAATGAAAGAGCTTGCTTTGTATAAGTATAAGTTTGTTTAAGTTTGACTAGTTTGAGTATTGTTTTAACTAAGGTCCTTGATGTGCGTGTGTGAGCTCCACGAATCCTCCATGCCACCAGCAACAACAAGAACAAGAATAATAATAATAACAACAACAATAATAATAATAATAATAATAATAATAATAATAATAATATCATCTTCCAGGGAGTTAGGCTAGGCTCCAACCTGGGGGGGGGGGGGGGGGGGGGGGGGGGGGGGGGGGGGGGGGGGGGGGGGGGG
>JAODKC010000048.1:6568969-6589514 GCA_026777985.1 Mormyrops attenuatus | reverse complement strand
ATAATAATAAAAACAACAATAATAATAATAATAATAATAATAATAATAATAATAATATAATCTTCCAGGGCGTTCGGCTTGGCTCCAACATCCCCCCCCCCCCCCCCGACTAGGATATGTGGTTAAAATATGGATGTGGATGGATGGATAATTTCTTCTGTCTGTAGATTTGTCTGTATTTATATCTAGATATTAGAGTGGCTGTTCAGGTTAAGTGCCTCAAGGGTACTAGGACTGGGCCACATTTGGCCCTTGTCCTTATCGCCATAACAGAGCTGCCAATTATACTGTAGAATTTGAGGTTAGGGACCCACTGCAGTTATATCACTATTACCGTTATAACTTACGATAAGTGTCATTATAGCCATTACCTTTTTAAGTGGATGGCTGCATATACTGTAAGAGAGCAGTGTGACTGAACTGAGGCCTAATCCTGCATGATCCGAACACTTATGTTTACGGCTTTGAAAATTGTACAAAGCAATTAACAACGTGGCTTTAACCATCTCCTCCTGGGGGGTGTTCCAGTTCACGTGGCCACGTTTTTAAAGGGAACACATTTAATTTGAATCGATCACCCCCCCCATGTCTTTGAGTCTGTTATGTTATAACAATACCATAACAATAACAATAAGTGATTGGCTTTTATGAAGTAATGAATGTTTTTCTTATTGCATAGTCCACAGGACCATCACTGGATAGATGGGCATCAATATTTTACAGAATATCACAGAGCTGCAATACAGTAATTTCTGTCCAGGCACATGGGTATAACGGTGAAGTCATATCCGCACTGACCCTGAGAGGAAGTTGGCTGTTAATTACTCTTTTTGTTTATTAAACAATTTAGGCCTTGTCCACACATACGCGGGTATTTTTTTAAATGGTGTTTTCCTCCTCCATTATTGAAAAAAATCCTGTCCACACAAACCCTGTTTTTTAGAAAATCTTTGTCCACATGAAAACACTAAGTCACTAAGTCAGACCGCTGGGTCAGAGCAAATCTGAAATGTCAAGGCTTGTGAGGAGCTGATGGTCAGCCGTGGAGAGTACCTACTGAGAGCAGACCATGGAAGAAAAACCATGATGTACCAACACGATCCATGCAAGATGAGCACATACTGTAGGCTGTCCCACCTGGTACAAACTAATAGAAGAGCTACTGTTGCACAAATTTCAGGTCATTTAATGATGGTCATGGGTATATTATAGCACTCAGAAAGGGTCAAGAAGTCCATTAGAATGGGCTGTAAGTGTGATCTGAGCATTTAAATTGTGGTGTGATTGTTGGTGCCAGACATGGTGGTTCCACCATCTCAGGAACAGCCACCTTCCTGGGATTTTCACACACTACAGTGTCTAGAGTTTACGGAGACTGGTGCGATAAACAACATCCATTTCTGTAGCCAAAAACACCTTGCTAATGAGGTTAGTGGAGAATGGCTCGTTAAAGCTGACAGGAAGGCCAGAACTGCAAAGAGAACATCTCGGTACAGCAGTGGTGTGCAGAAAGGCTGTACCACATAAAATTGTCCCTGTGTGTATAGTGCTTACTGTGTCCTGAGAGTGACTTTCACATGCAGCCTTGCGTTGTCATTGATGTAGAGTTTTGGAGACAGTGATGCTCAAGCTGGAAGGCGAAGTTGCATGGATGACTGAAGTAGGCAAAGTTTCTGTAGGAGGATCCGTCCTCTGCTGCGCTGTGATGCATGGGACTCCCCGATGGATGACCTCACTGTGTTGTGGTGATGTGACCTGCGAACCAGAAGCTCTTTGCTGTTGAGGTTCCTTCAGTGCACGAACATGACGAGAAAGATACAGTTTGACTGTGTACAGCTGCAGCATGCCCGTCTGGGGTGTTCTCAGGAGGAACTGGGTAGCCCCACCCTCTGTTGAAGGACATTGTGTGAGGAAGTGCCCTTCGGGGGAGGAAGTAATGAGGGTTCAGGACCCTGTCAGTCACTGACTACGTCTCCATGGTTATGTCAGAGCCTGCCATCAGATCACACCAGACAATGACTAGCAGTGTATAGCGATCCTACCCATCGTAGGATCAGAACCTCACGTCTCCCCTCAACAGATGCATACTCCCACACTGGCCTTCCCATGGTCACATGACCAGTGAGTTGTCCTGCCCGTGATGTGCCAGTGATTCAGCTCTGAGACACCATGTGTCATTTTCCTGTGTGTCATCATACTGAATGTCTGAACTTCTGGCACATGTTTTGCCCAATTGTTCCTTTTTTTCTGCTCAGTCACATGACCAGCCTGCTTTCCATCAGTCATTCTGAAACACTGAGTGGAGTCAGGCCGTCAGCATCGACGTGATGTCAGGATGATGCACATCTGCCTTCTGCTCTGCCCTTCCTTAACCTGGTCTGAGAAACTTCTGGTGTTATGGTGGGTTTGAGTGCATTCGTGGTCAGAACCACGTGCATTTAGTTTAGTGTGAAACTCTCGATTCCCCCCCCCGCCCCTCAGTTTGGCTTTTTAATGAAAAGCTTGTTTTTTTGACAGCTTGTACGCCCTCCTCTCTGAGCCTGCCTGTTGCTCTCCTTTCGACGATCCCTCCCACGACAAGGCAGAATGGCTGACAGGCGAAACGGCCCCGGCTTAAATGGCCTGCCACACCGGCGGGGTGGGGCCCGCCACGAATCGCGTAGCCCGAGTTCTCAGGAGGCCTGTGGTTGTATCAGTCAGAACGCCACACTGACAGCCCACACAGAAAGATGCAGAGAAGCACGGTCAGGAAGGAGTTAGGTAGTGAGGTAAACGAGAGTGCTGGAAATGGGGTGGGGGGCAGCTTCAGGCAGAATGAAGGTGTTTACATTCTGGCAGTATATAAACAAAATATATATCTGGGTATGCTTTTGCTTTCTCTGAAATATGAGCAGGCAGGCTAAATTTAAGAAATATGGCCACTTCATAGTGTTCCTGTGTCTGGAGGCTTGTGTTTTGTTGTTGTACTAAGGGCGGGAGAGGTATGTTTTACCAATCTGTTTGAGTCAGGGTTAGTCAGTAATGGCCCCTCGCTGATACACACCCAGGCCTATCTGGGTTCTTACAGTTCTTGCTGAGCTTTGGCACAGGGTAACGGCTCTGCTGATTACACAGGCTGTTGGGAAGTTTTGTGTTTTAATCGCTCCTCTTTAACCTTGTGGCTTCAGCTCATACTTGACATGGAGCGGGAGGGGTATTGCCTCTTACTGAGAGTATAGCTTTTATAGTAGACACTTCTATTTTGGCAGCTTTTAGTGTTTTATTTCTGTGTATCTGCGGACCCCTGGGTTGATCTTCCGTGACCCATAAAGACAGCCCCATGTAATCTCTCTAAGCTGCAGGATAAAAATTCAGAAGCTGCTGGCCTTTCACTCCTTATTCCACACACGCAGGCCCCAGAGCTAACACTATTCTCCACCTTGACCAATGGAAAGCCCTGATAGTTCAGCAGCATTCCTTATGAATCCTCTACATGATTTAAATGAGAGCTTGCGTGTGATTGGCTGTTTCCAGAAAATTCGACTAAGACTTGTGCTGCTAACGTCTTGTTTTGCTTGGTTCCTTACTGTGTATGGTTGTGTTTGAAAACATTAGGTGGAATTTCAAAAGAACAAAAAGACTACATTTGTTTCTATAGGTGGAGGTGGGAAAACTAACATAAAAAAGACCTGAGAGTACTTGAAGAAAATGCTTAAAAATTCTAAAAATAGTTTGGTACCATTTGCAGCTTTTGTACAGACCTTAACAGAGCTGACACATACATACCCAGAATCTGGCCAGGCTACGGGCGTGGGGATCCAAAATATTAGGTGGAGGCCGCATTGCAACAGAGCAATAATGCCTCAGGCTAAAAAACGGGCAACGAGGAAAATCCTAGAGTTTAAACGGATGCCGTCGGACAGCTGGAGCTGGTTTTTCCTGGGATGAAGCGTGAAAAACAGAATCTCTATGGCCCCTTTTCCTCTATAAAACGAGAACTAAACGCTTGATAAACATGATCAGCAGCAGCGTGGAACAAACCTTTGTTTGAAAGGTCATGTCGACATGTCAGATAAGTTTTAAACTGATTGATTAACATCTGTATTAAGGATGTCCAGACTTACCACGGGGGGCTAAAGAAGGTTTGGTCAGTGTGATTGTTAAAATTGTATTCGCAATAGCTTAGTATACACACATAGCACTTTATGAGAATGTGGAACATTTTCATTTTTTCCATCACAATAAAATAATTTCCTTTCCTATATATTGTGATAACTTCCATCAGATGGGATATGAATTACAGAAAGAGAAGATCAAAAATCAGTTTTCATCTCTCAGAATGGTCAGTTATATAATAGAAATCCCCCAAATATCTGATGGACTTCTATTTCATATTACAGTTATAAAAACAATTAGTCCTAAATTATGCACTTTGTAGGTTTTTGTGCACAAATAATGAAGTAAGCTCTTAAATTTATATATAGTTTAACCCAGGGGTGGCCAATCTTATCCGCAAAGGGCCGGTGTGTGTGCAGGTTTTTGGGGTAACCTTTAGGTCAGCTGTTCAAACCCAGGTGTGAGGACTCTTCAGTCAATCAGTCCTCTCATTAGTGGCCTAATTGGGGAGTTGCAGCGAAAACCTGCATTCACACCGGCCCTTTGCGGATAAGATTGGCCACCCCTGGTTTAACCCAACCAAGACTAGCAGACGTCGAGAGAAGTCATGTGATGTAGACATGCGAGCTGATTGGACAAATCCGCATCACAGCAATCCCACAATCCACAGTTCTCTGGCACCATTCGAGGGCATACCCCACCTGTAAAAGTGGGACATGCCTGATAGCCATAATACTGACTGTTCTGTTTTGAGAAGTAAATAGAGCTTTTTGTACTGGTTTGGGCAGCAGCTCCTATGGGGCATGGGTTGGCAGGCTCTTCTCTGGGACCGTTATGCCAACACATAGCCCACGGTTTCCCACTTGCTGAATCCCCACTAGCTGATTTGGACATCATGGAAACACTGCTAATGTGCGGGGAAAATGATTTAACTACCCCTCCACACCCTTCCAGCACAGGTGTTTCACCGGCACTCATCTAGCATTTTATTCTGGGGATACACAAAATTTACCTGGTATTTTTGTGCAAAACTACGCAAAAGAAATCCCCAGAAATCAAGCACCTTTGGCTAAAAGGTTTTTATGTAAAAGGCAAGTATTTATGTATTAAGAAACTGTAACTTTATCCAACCATCTTCCAGTTTCATATATTTCTCTTTTTGTTTGACGTTGTAGTTGATTTGTGACGTGACAGTGATTTGTAGTCCCCAAAATAGTGTGAAAATACATGCTTATAGCCGTACTTATTGTGCAGTTATGGAATGCAAGGTGTTTTCTGTTTTGTGTAGAAAGCAGTCACTTACAGTACAGCCTCCATTTCGCTGTTGCCCCCGTGCCCCTCCCCGAATATGCTGTACTTGAGATTAGTTTATGGCCATGTTTCTCAAACTGGTCCAAGGACCTGGTTGAGAAACACTGGTTTCAGAGACTGTGCACAGACACTCACATGGTAATGATACTGGTCACCAGCCCCAAGTGGTCACACCTTGATGAGGGACCATTTGACCCCCACAGGTGTTTCATTAATGGAGGACTCATCGGGGCAGGAAGGCATCTCAGGAGTAGTAATTGCGCACAAATCTTTGCCTCGTTTCCTAGGTTGCCTCCAACACACGGATCAGTTCTCAGATTTCAAGGTTATAACAGACATGCAAGGTCAGAAAGACTCCCAGCCATTTCCCCAGTATTTGGAAACATCAAAATTTATTATTAAGATGAACGTTAGCCTGCTCAGGGTCAGCTTACTGCAAGCCCTCAGATGAAAAGCTCCTTTGTAGGGCAAAGTCAGCTTATTTGAATGGACTCCAAATTAGTTAGGGGGGGGCAGTACAAAGAAACAGAAGGGGAGGCCAGCTGAGAACATCTGGAGGGCTTTGCAGAGATGCTGAGCCATTTTACACCCCCCTCTGCAATTATCCTGCACAGTGATAATGCAGAGAAGGCTGATCTGAGATCCCATCCCACTCTCCCTGTCAAACCCCCCGCTAGTTCCCACGTGGTGCCAGCTCACAAGGAAGCAGGGGAAAGGTCAGGGGTGTGGAGGAGAGGCCGGCAGCGGCGGAGACCTGCCCTGGAGACCAAACAAAGACCCCTGCAGCAATGGAATGCAGCCGGGAGGCCTGGGTGGGGATGACAGGCATAGAGCGGCTTCAAATGAGAGTGTCCACAGCGTAAGGTGTTTGCTCTCAGCGTGCAGGACAGCTTCAGGAAGAACCCTGGGAATTTTGTGCTTTTCTAATCTCTTTCTTCGAGTATAAAAAATTACAATCAATGTACCGTTAATAAAATATACAGTAGAAGCATGTGTCAATGATGTGGCTTCAGCACCAACCTGGTCCGCCATATTGGTTTCTGGAGCGGCATCTCCACTGTAGTGGGCCACTGGCGATTCTTCTGCATGAACGCGTGAGATTACCAGGAGGCTTAATTCCGGCTGTGCAAGCTCAATGACATGATGTAGGAAGGTTCTTAAATGGACACCCTATTTATCCTGCGCACAGAAATTAAATTAGGGGAGAGTTTATGTATTCAATAAATCACACTGATCCAAAGCTGATACACGGCTCTTCAGTTAAAGGATTGATGAGCCTCGCCTTTGTTTTTGCAGTTAACTGCAGTCTCCTTAGCAATATGCCGCTAACCACAAAATAGACAGGGTCTCAATGATTGTGTTTTCAGAGGTACATGTCACTCAGATCTTTGAGAAGCTTTCACTACTAATGGCACAGATGAGACGGCTTTGCATCACCCTCTAAATCACTGTTTCCAGCGCTACCATTCAAAGCAGACCTATCCACATTCAGCATTTACATCAGGGCAGGAGTGCAAGCGGGGCTGGTGGGGGCTCCTGACAGGCTTTAAGTAGCTCCTGGGCTCAGCATAGACTGTAGTAACTCAGGTTAGCAGAAGGGAGGAGACTGAGTTTGGTGGGTTGTTTTGTCATGTTGAAGGTTCCAATGTAATGGGAATTTGGATTTCTGTGTCCGATTGAACACTAAGGAGGAACAGACTAAGAGCACTATAATCTGTTATGTCTTCGTGTTATAAAAGCGCAAGAAACACTGATTTCTTTGTTCACCCATAACATTAATGCCAGTTCTCTATACATCCCAATCCATGGTGCTGTCTGAATGATTGAAGTCCTGTCATTTCTGTGTCTTCTACTGTCTTTTACCCTTGAAATCTCTGTGCTGAATAACACGTCTGTGTCCACAGGCCCCCATGGTGCTAATCCCAGGTACTGACTGGCTCTGCGTCTTCCCCCCCAGGGCATGCGGGTGCTGGTGGACGCCCGCGACAAGCTGGGGATCGCCTGGCAGAACTCGGAGAACGCCAAGCACGGCATGTTCGTGATGGCCTTCGAGAACAAGGCGGGGGTGCCCGTCGAGCCCAGCACCTTCCAGCTGTACGTGCCAGCGCTGCAGGCGCTGTGGGCCGACGCTGGCGTCCGCGGAGCCTATGGGCGCAGGAGCGAGTTCCAGCTGGTGAGTGCACCTCCCTGGGCTCCCGTGTGATAGTAGGTGAGGCTTCCGATGTGCTTGATTTCTTCGGTTAGTGCAACAAGCCAGTTAGTGCAGACTGCTGAAATTGTAGAGCAGTGCTGGGAGGGGGTGGTGGCCACGCTGAGGGTCACTGGACGACTGACCTCGCCATGCCTGTGAAGATGCTTTCCTAATGTTCGCTTGCTTAGTTTCTCTGAAAAGATGGATGAGTCATGTCCCCATAACAGGAAAACTGTTTCCGCGAAGCATAAACCACAGTGATTAATGTGGCATCGATTGTGTGAAGAATCTCTGGCTGCTGTTTTGTGTCAAGTTGCAGAGAATTTTTTGATTTCTCTATTATATTGGTTTGATTGCGCAGCTTTTTGTCTTGTTCTTTTGTACTTTGATCTGACATTACATAAATCAGTCACAAAAATCAGTGTGTGTACTGCCTTATTTGTCTATACTGTTGAGACAACCCACCACAGGCATACCGATTTTATGGCGGTGGTTCTTGCTAGGTTTGGGCAGTATTACGGTAATATCCCCCCCCAGCAAAATTTATTGGGAAATATGGGGATAGAATTGCTTTTGAAAATACGGTCAAAATACCATATAGCTCAGTATATTGCCTGGACAGTGTTCGGGTGTTTAAAATTAGATACCGCCTAAGCCCCATGTTGGCTGGCTGGGGCGGGGGTGGTCCTGGCGGTAAAATTTGCTGACCGGGAGGAGTGGGGTTGCAGCGGTAAAAAGTCTGCTAATTTTATCACCACTGCATAGTGAAATTACAGACTGCCGGCACGTTGGGCCTCATTCACAGGTGTCAGGGTGCTGCTGTAAATTTGTGGGAGACTCCTGGAGCCTCTGGGAGAGGCGGGACGTCTGACAGTGGCTGCATCTGAAGTGTATTGCACAATACTTACAGGAGTTGATATTTGTTTTCACTTGTATTTCTGTGCACATTTGACATTTAGGCAATCTGAAAGTAACAGAAAGTAATAAGGCTATGTTACTTAAATACTGATAATCATACTGGAGAACAT
The DNA here is from genome assembly GCA_026777985.1 of Mormyrops attenuatus. Taxonomy (NCBI): domain Eukaryota; kingdom Metazoa; phylum Chordata; class Actinopteri; order Osteoglossiformes; family Mormyridae; genus Mormyrops; species Mormyrops attenuatus. The sequence goes on along the minus strand of JAODKC010000048.1, from coordinate 6,580,889 downwards.
TTCTAAAGTAATTCTCCTCACCCTCCCTCATGGATATGCATATCAATAACACCACGGCCCGCTGCCTTCCCTGTCACAGCAAAGTTATTTTATTGTTGTCTCAGGGCAACACTATTCCAGTGTTTTGAAATGTTAGACATAAAATTTGCCAGGTGGGTGGGGGTCCCCACAATAAGAATCACTGAAAATACTGTGGTATACCATTATCATGATGATCTACATCAGGAGGTATGTTTAACTCTGTTGTCATGTTCTCCTATAGCAGGAGATGTGGTTAACTTTGCTGTCATGGTGTCCTACAGCAGGAAGTGTGGTTAACTCTGTTGTCATGGGGTCCTACAGGAGGAGGTGTGGTTAACTCTGTTGTCATTAGTGGTGGGCGGATTGATCCAAGTATCGATAAGATCGATAATAATGCTGATATTGATATTGATCAATACTAGTCCAATGATATCGATACTTCAGTTTCAACTTTTCTCCTGAATGCACTGCGGCTGTCTGTGTCAGGGCTGCTGCTCTCAATTGCCGCTCCCGGCTGTCACGTGACTCAGCGACACCAGGCGAGCAAACAGGCTCACTTGCGCGCACGCACGCGCACACACACGCGCACACACACACACACACACACACAAGTATAATATTTATAATAAAGTATTGTAATAGTGGGTCGCCGAGCCATGCTCGCAATAATTAGACAGCGGAGATAGTTCGGGGTTTAATTACTCAATGGCGTTTATTACACCCATACCACTACAACCCACACACTTCCACTGCCCACCGTGCTCGTCGCCCCGTTTACTCCTCATACACACGGTGAGCACATGCACAGATACACACACACTACGTACAACAATAAACATTAACCACTATACATGACATAATACACAGCACATTTATAATGACACAAGCGATTACTAAGAACTATTTACAAGCTGGCATCAGTCCAACATGCCGCGCTGCCCGCCGGTACCTCCGCGCTACAGTATTTATTTACTTATAAACTTTGCCCAAATTCTATCCTGGGTTTTAACTAGTTAATAAAAAAAAATCACAAAATACTTATAGGTAATGCAATTTAATTCAGCTTTAGCAATTTGATGATGCATCCAGCTAAATTATGAAAAAGTATCGGTATCGTATCGGTGATACTTGCCCTGTATTTACTAGGTATCGGATCGATAACAAATCTTATAGTATCGCACACCACGAGTTGTCATGGTCTCCTACAGCAGGAAGTGTGGTTAACTCCGTTGTCATGGTGTCCAACAGCAGGAGGTGTGGTTAGCTCTGTTGTCATGGTGTCCTACAGGAGGAGGTGTGGTTAACTCTGTTGTTGTGGGGTCCTACAGCAGGAGGTGTGGTTAACTCTGTTGTCATGGTGTCCTACAGCAGGAAGTGTATTTAACTCTGTTGTCGTGGGGTCCTACAGCAGGAGGTGTGGTTAACTCTGTTGTCATGGGGTCCTACAGCAGGAGGTGTGGTTAACTCTGTTGTCATGGGGTCCTACAGGAGGAGGTGTGGTTAACTCCGTTGTCATGGTGTCCTACAGCAGGAAGTGTGGTTAATGGTGTTGTTGTGGCCTCCTAAAGCCGTCCTATTGGGGTGACTGCTTTGATGTATGTCCATTTTGCTACGAGGGGGCAGGCTTTTCTATACTGCCTTCCCTGGGGCCTTCAGGCAAGCTGACAAGACTTCCTGTTTGGGAAAGGCAGCCCTGAGGACCAGCAAATCTCTGAAAAGAGGATGTTGCCTCAATCCACTTGGGGAGCTTAAGGGAGGAAAAGAAATTACCATGACAGTTGAAAGAAAAGAAAAACAAGCCTTTTGCATTCTATGGCTCTGCTTTTCAGTCTCACATCTCATATTTTCTTAAGATTATATTTCTGCAGCACTTCCCAAGGATTGAAAAAAAAATGTCTCTTTCTTTAAAAATCTCACTTAGGTAGATGAGGCCGTAATGTATGTTTCATATAATAGTATGCAAATATGCTGTTTATATGACCTTAATGGTATGAAGTAAATAGTGCCAGAATGCATGTTACTGGGAACTGATAACATAATTGTCTGGTTGTGGTAATTATAAGGGAATAAATTTGCATTTCCTTAGTAATCTGCTGATTTTGGACAGGAAAGGCAGAAGGTACTTGAGCTTGGTGGAGAATTTCTGATTCCAGTAACAGCAATTTCAGAATACAGATTTTCATGCTTTACATTCTTCTACATCCAGGATTTTTATACTACTTTGGGGATTCTGTGGAAGGAGTGTTATTTAGGTAACTCTGATTGTGGGAAGTTCTCAGACTGCCCTCTCCGACCACAGCTAGACATTCTCGGATGACTGATTTAAGGATTAAGTTTGTTCCTTTGCTGACCACATCTAAGGTTTACCGAGGCTGACTGTGATGAGGTTACGGATGAGCGGAGAGACTTGTTTGTAGGAAGACGGCAACATTATGATGTATATTCTGGACGAGAATCGTTTGATGTCATCCCAGCTCGGATCATTCACAGACATGTATATCACTTTGGATGGAAAACGGAAACATAGGAACATTTTACAATTCATGTAGTAATGTGCTGAACGCTGATGGTCGATTTCCTAATGACCTGTTCCTTATCTGTCCAGCTGCCTCCCCTATCAAAGCAAAGTTGCTTTATTGTCATCTCAACTCTGTACACATCGGTCACACGCTGAGAAAATACATTGTACTGCTGGCAGGATGGCTTCAGTAAGTGTGCTGAGCATGCTGGGGGATGTTTCTAAATAGCCCCTTGTTTTGCTTGTTGTTAATACTTGTGTTCTCAATTGTTGCGTGTTTGTTTGCCCATGTCTTGAGCTTTGTATAGATTACCCGCTGTGTGTGTACCTTACAGTCCTGTGTCTGACCTCTCTGTGTTTTCGCAGTATAGTGGGGTCCGGAGTTTGTTCAGTGCCTGTAAGGACGGGTTCTCCCCTTTAGAAGAGCCTCCTCATCATTCATGCCACAATGCCTCAGTCTGCCTGGTGCTACAACGTCAATGCTTGTTGGTCAAAATAAAGTAATAAATAGAATATACTGTAAATATGTAAGACATATAAACATTGGACATATTAAGACAAAACATGGACATAAGATATTAGGATAAAAAGACTGTGATTGGGTGAGAGAGATTATATAAATGGGCAACTAATGGACCTGAAAGAGCGACTGAAGAGAGATCAGAAGAATGTGCAGTAAATAGGTAGGATATGTATTTGAGTTTGTTTATGTGCATATGAGCTACACACTGCTCAGGAACCCTCGTGCGATAGATGTAGTGTTCGCCATACTCACTAAGACAGTCTGCAAGACTGGCTCACTCTTTAAAGGGAGTGTATTGTACGCTCAGTGTCTGCTGTTAGGATCCCTTTGTAAGCAGTTAGCCGCTGGGAGAATCTGCTTCTGACGGCAGCTTGTGTGTCTCCTTTTATCAGGCCAGACAAAGAGGGTGTCAGACAGAGCTGATCTGTTTAACACTGCCAGGCGAGAGGCCACACTCCATTTTACCACAGGCAGCCCCGTCGGCCCTCACTCATCGAGGGAGAGGACTGAGTTTTTTGGCAAACCAGGGCTACTGTGCTCAGAGAGGTCATGGTCAATGGTGGGGGAAAGTGCCCCCCTGCTCTGCTAACCCTCTCGCCCCTCCTGCTGAGACCTGGAACGATTCCATGTGTATCGGAGCTCATCCGCGTAGGCGGGGTCCAGCTGTAGTTAATTGGAGAATCCCCATCAGGCGGTGCTGGCACGGGTCATGTGAAAGTGCGGACCTGGCTTTCGTCTACGCTCTCCCCACGATGACTCCGTCTTTTCATTCTGTATGCGGCTCAGAACACAGTGACACCCCGCCCCCACACCCACCCCCTCAAGGCAACAGGTGGAAATTCTGGTGGGAGCCAAAAGTTGGTAACGTCACATATTCATACGGCCTCTTTCTGTTGCGCGCCATGCTGTCAGAATCTTTGGGACTTATTTGTTGCTTGGGGTTTTGACAGCATACTCCAGCAGGGCCCATGAATAAACATTGTAATTTACTGAAACACAGCAGGAGCTAATCAGGCATGATGTTAGAGCCCACGTGAGGCTGTGTGTGTGAATGGTGTTTTTACGTTAGAAGCCCGCTGAGAATCCCCCTGAGTCATGTGAATCACTTTTGATTCTTTTGTGGGATTATCACTGCGTAAGTCACAGTCTGAAAGGCAAGAGATTATCCGCCCCCGGGTTCTACAAAGAGAAAGGCCAGCTGGATGGATGTTCATATGACCTGAGGAATTCTGGGAGTATTATCTGGGTTTTCCGAAGAAAGCTGATGCGGTACGGTTGCCGTGTGGCCAGCAGGCACTAGCCGACGTATGCAAGAGAGATCATGTGACCAGGTCGAGTGGTGGCACGCCGGAAGAAGCCTGGGTGTGACGGCATACACGTGCTGTTCGACAGGCAGATCGATGGCCTCTGCAATCACAGAAGCTACATACTCACACTAAGGATACTTCTCTCATGATGAAATATGGGAGGTTTTTCTCAAACTGAACCAAATAGACTATGTTCTGTATAATAACAAAGACACTTTATTGATCCCATATGGAGAACTTCTCTTTTCACCCTATCTTGTTCTCCATGACACCCATTCAGGCAAAAGCAAGCTTGCCAGCAAAGCCCAGCCCATAAAGCTGGTGGTTAAGGGCCTCACTCAGACCCACAGACATAACCATTCTGCCAGGGTCAGGCTCAAACTAGCGACCTTCTAATCACAGGCATAGAGGCTTAGCCCACTGAGCCACACACAGCCTCTTTCATGGATCTTGCCATGATCTTTGTGTCTTGTGCTTGTATCTTTTTGTGCCATTTTAGTGCCCTAAACTATACTCAGATCCAAACCACTTGACTTTGTTCAAGCTGATTTAGTTTGCCAATGGGACCAAGAAATTTTATGTGGTTTTTCCAGAACGCAGGGGGTCTGCACCCCTCACCCCCAACCTGTGGAAGGGTTGACTGTATTTGATTCACATATGCACCCAGACTTTCTGTTATGTTGAGCAAAATTCTGCTGTAATTTGACCAGAGAATACTGACTGCTTCCTTTATGCCCTACAGAATCCAGAGCCAATTATAGCATGTTAGTGTGAAAGCCCAATAGCAGCTCAGTATATTAAAGCGTTCTGTGGCAGCTTTGATCCCAGCTCGAATAGAACACTTCATTACTGCTGTGTTAAATGCAAATAGCAAGATCAGAAGTTACCAAATGAAAGCAGTCAGATTTAAACCAGCTGTGATCATTTTCCTGTAAAAGAGGAACAGAAAATAAATTGCCCAACTTGACCATGATCTCTAGAGGCCTGCTTTAATGTTACCCTTCCCTGAAATTAAAAAACGAGAACAGTAAATAAAAGTTGAGAATGTCACATGTTTTCATCTACTCTTGCTATTGGAATATATAGGCTAATAAGTTAATTTCATACAGTTTATATATTGCAGTTATTCATCTTATATATGCAAATGGCAATATAACCATGTTATGAAGGTGCCGTCATTTCCAGCCATACCTAACATATGACATTAATGTTGAATGAATAATGTTGGCTATCTAGTACAATGTTTCATGTCAAGGTCTGGGATATATTAGTCAAAGTCAGCTTTATTGTCAATTCTGCCACATGTACAGAACACACAGAGAACTGAAATTACGTTTCTCACAAACCCTTGTTAAACAGAAAACATTAATACAAAAAATAAAATTTTAAAAATACAAGTAAGAAAATATGAATAAATACAATATGCAAGTAAGGGCACGTGGCAGAGAGTGCAATTATTACACGATAAGCTAACATTTGGTTTATGTAATCGACATGTTGAATGCAAAATAAATGGGCAGGGACTTTGATAAAAGTCAAACGACTATGGCCAGATGAATGGGTCAGAGCATCTCAGAAACGCCAAGGCTATGAACTGCCCTAAGGGGTTTTGGCAGCCAAGACTCATCGACACAAGATGTGAACGAAGGCTATTGCATCTGGTACGAACCAACAGAAGGGCTACCTAGCTGCAGGCCAGGGAGCCCATACTAATTCCTGTCCCCCCTTGAAAGCACTTACAATGGGCATGTGAGCATCAGAACTGGACCTTGCTGCAATGGCAGATGGTTGCCTGGTTTGATGAATCGAGTTTTCTGTTGCATTATGTGGATGGCTAGGCACGCATTGAGCATGTGTGGGATATGTTGGACTGACAAGTCCAATCCACAGTTACACAGCTGCATGCACAGCAGTGCTCGATGCTGTGTGTCTCATGACACATTACTCCCATGACCATCATTAAAATTATTTGCAATTTGTGCCACAGCAGCACAAATCGCATATAAGGTCAGGAAGCTCTGTGGCTTCCTCATGCTGATCCCTGATGGCCCCCACACTTCACTGTGATATGGTTTTCGAGGGCTGGTGCATGGCAACATCGTGGGGGGGGGCGTGTCTCAAATGAAACTCACATGCCTCAAGTTCCTCCATCTGTTCAGCCTCTAATTTGCTCAGTATCTCAAAAAAACTGTAACAAACAGAAGAGCTGCTCTGGCACTGTGTGTATTTCTGTGTGTGTGTGTGTGTGTGTGTGTGTGTGTGTGTGTGTGACTGTAGAAACCAGACAAAAGTGTCAAATGAGCCATTTGTTTTAAAGAGCAATGGTCTGTATGTATGGGCTTGTAAAGCAAGGCCTATGAAGAGAAAGAGGCTTCCTGCAGTGATGGTGATGGTGGTGGTGGCGGGGGGTTAGGGGGCCTCGGGAGCGTGGGGTTCCCTGTCACGTTGCAGCCTGGCGCATCGCAGCTCTCCGGGAGCCATGGCAATGAAGTGCTGCCACCTGGGTGCCAGAACGAGGCCATTTTTGAGGATACGCCCATCCCGCCATTCTCACTCACCGTGCCACCTGTATCGGCGATCCCGCTCTGCGCCGGCCTGTCGGATCGCTCCCCGTGCCCCAAGGCGACCCACGGCCAAGCTCTTATTGTGAGCTGCTAAAGAAATTGGAAACTAAAAAAACACCAGCCCCATTTTTCATGCCATTTCGCTGTTCCAGAAACCACAGTGGACCAGCTCGCTGCTACAGAGCTGATGCTGGTCATCTACTTAATCCTTAAAATTCATTTCAGCCTGAAATATATTTGGCTAAGTGAAAAACCAAGGCTCATTTGAAAAACTACACTTTGTTATTTTTCCTGTCGTTTCATACACGGTAGTTTGAAATAGGTTTGCAGTTGAATTGTCCTGTTTCCTGAGTTTGTGTATTAATGAATGAAACAATAGGCTTATTAAAGTCAAATCTGAAGAATGGAAAATTCAATTAAAGTGGAAGAGTTTGCCAGACCATGAACATGTAATTCTTGCGCAAACATTGTATACTGACACCTAACTGTAAACTCTGTATCTTCAGCATTGTTTCATACTTTGGAACAGATAATGGGAAAATCATATAAGCAGATTTATTATGTGTCAGTGTCTTTGATATTTATTTGTCAAACTTCAGCTCTTCAAGAATAATTCAAGTAGTACATTAAAACAAAATGATGGTGAAATTATTCAATGCTAAATCATTCAATTATACACACAGTCCACTGTACGTTGATGACTACAAGTCCTATTTATGGGCTATATAATAAAGCATGAGAGTACTGGACCCTGATCTATGAAAGTGAATGCGGCAATCTGTCAGGCTGGGTAACACAGAATCCCAGGGATTTGGTGGGAGTCATTCAGATCCGATTCAGTGCCAGAACAGATTCCAGCAGCATCCAGCTGTTGTGCTGGCTCACATCATGGTCTGCCTGCTTGCATTTGTGTTTACATTTAACAGTCCAGCTGTTAAATCTTTCTCATTGATTGTTTAGAAAATCCAGCTTACCTTCTATCTTCCAGTGTAATTTATATAAGTTATAAGGATATAGTGTGAATTGTCAGTAGCTTAGTATTGTCTCTCTAGCGCTGCAAATAAGCAGCAGCTGTAAAATACAGTTTCTTTCTCTGAAACACTAAATCATGGCTTCCTGTAAGGGGAAAAATCCATCTACTAGATACTGGGGTATTTGGAAGCCCTACAGAGGTTCACCGAACCATTATTTCATAGAGCGTGCAGCCAGATGAAATGACTGATAATCTCATTGGCCGATCCAAAGTAAATAATCATGCTCTTTATGGAGGAAGGGTGTATTTGTATATTGAACTGGCTTGGAACAGTGGCATGCACTGGAACATGAACTGATAAGGGCAGAATGCACATTCCTGAGGAGCTGGATCATGGTCTGTTTCTCAAGGAACTGATCATCTAATGGCCAGGAAGGATCCCTCACAATGGTACAGTCTTACCGCAGTAAAAACCATTATGTTCAGACATGCTACAAATGCATAAAATGTACACTATAAGCATTCTGTGGTTTTAATATCTGATCCTAACATTTTCTGAAGTTCTGGAAGTGTTTCTAGTGGAGATGCATCAACCCAACCGGAATCGGCCTATTTTCAGCGTGCTTAACCCGGACCGGAGACCGGCTAGTCAGTCTCATGCATTTCCTATACCAAACCGGTCCCTTTTACGCATGCGGCATACGTCATACGCACAGACGCGCAATAACCTCGCAGACACGTGCACGCTCGCAAACACATGCTAACAGCATGAAGTTCTTCGCAGTGAGCGAAGACGGCACAAAGCTTGCAATTTGTAGTACATGTAAAGCCAAAGTAAACCATGGGGGAACCATCGGAGATAAACTTTAAACATATTTTTAAACGTATACTACATAATCATGAAAAGGAGCAATTATTAAAGTTAATAATGCTATTATTAAAGTGCTGTCTGGGCTGAATTTTGACTATTTTGATAGTATGGCGCTTGAAATTATGTTTTGTATAAACACATTTGGAATCGTGGTGTTCTCCATTTGGCTGGAAACTGAACTTTTTCCTGAATGAATAACTATAATGATTTGCCCGCAAAAAAAAATGTAAAGATGTGAAGATATCCCTTTGCAGTTCTGAGAAAAAATATTTGGAAAAACAGAATTTTTTTTCTTCACAGGAACTAGTTGAAATCACAAGGCCTAACCTCTGGCCAACTGAACAATGAGTCAGCCAGCCAGCCATGGTAGCAAGCATAACATGAATTCATAATTTTCTGCTCTTATTTATCTCCCACCATATATCAGTTCATTAAAGAACACAAAATGAAAAACCAGTGCCAGAACAAATCTGATGGGGGCACATGGGGGGTCGAGGGACTTGTGGCAACTGTTAAAGTTGTGAACTTGGTGGAGCGGGGACTTGGCTAAGCAGACTATCTTAGCCATGTCCCTGGGGGAGACTGGGCTTATTTGATTTAGTATGGATAGCTTTATTAAGAAATAAAACAAAAGATGTCCTTGATAGGTGGCATTTTGGAGAGCACAATGGCTCATTTGGGGGGGGGATAGCCCGTGAATGCCCCCCCATGACGCAAACCCTGTTTTTGACTATGGTATTGGTGTCCACAGTCTTCCGTTTCCCTAGAAAATGAAGCATTACTATTTCACTCATCACACATATTAACAAGCATTGTCTACAGATTCTGTGCAGTAAATCTTCCTCCCTAGGTGGCATTAAAAGATTACGGCTTGATTTGTTCTTCAGTATGAATTTGAAGGGTCAGACTGCATGTGTTATTCCAAATCTCCTTTTGTTTGGATTTTAATGCTGCAGAACAAAACAAGCAGAAATCATTTCTGTTCATAAAATAAACGTTTTATCATGTTTACAGAAAATTTCTTCCCTGTTTCCAGATTTTTAGCAAATGGGACAGTATATCAGCATGAAAAATTAGGAGATTGTTCCCTTGCCCCTGGATACCCCTTTAACCCTTGGGAGGGAGCTAACAGTACAATGTGAGAAAGCCCCCTCTGTCCCACTCAGTGCCCGTCAGCAGCATCTGCTGCACACAATGATACCCCATTCTGGAGGGGGCCACGACTCTGCCACAAAGCGTAATGAGCGGAAAGAAGGCTGATTGTGTGCTTCTCCGGAAAAGGTCCAGACCTGCTGACCTTAATATGCTGTCCCAGAGAATATAGGCAACAGCAAAGAATAAGCAAATGCACCGTATATCTGTCGCACCTCATTTATTTATTTACATAAACAACAAACTGGTTAGCTGGTTAATGTTTTTTTTGTATTAAGAATCACCTGTAGAGGATACTGAAAACTGAATGGTACATTAACAATACTAAATTACTGCTCCATCAGCGAATTGGCGACTCCTTTGAAATGGTGCCAGATAGTTCCAGATATTCTAAGACTGTTTAGTCCAGGAACCCATTTCTAAGGCTTGACAGGCAGAGAGAACCTCACAACGAGCAGAAGAGCATGTGGACAGTAGTGTCTTTGGTTAAAAGTCTCTGTGATTATGCCCTCTCTGATTTGAATTCTGTTTTTGATTAGATTTTTTTTTTTCATATACACAGGCACCTCATCCAAAGTATCCCCTGCCTTTTGCCCAGGTCTTCCTGGGGTGGGCTCTAGACTCTGCATGAGCCTTTACTGAATAAGCAGTTATTGAAGATAGATAGATGAATGCATGGATCAAAGGCCTAAAGGCAATACTGATACACCTAACCGGAGATCACCCTTAACGAGTCTTTTTTGCTGACTCTAACCTTAGTATGAACTGCACATAATACTTCTTGTGGCCCTTGAACGAACCTCAAGAATGGTACAGAGAATTATGCTGTTTCCTGCTGATAGCATTATATATAGAGCTGGATTTTAGAAACCCTGAAATTGTAGCTTTAAACCCAAAGTCAACAGATCTTACAATTGAGCCAATTTGAACTTTCCATGAATCCTATAGGGAATTCATGGGATAAACCAACATTGCATGAAATTATGCTGGTAAATGAGAGCTTTTCTTAAAAAGAACAGTGTCTTTGTTCTATTATTTCATTTGTATTTTTGTTTCCATAATTCATTTTTTGAGCTGGATGACTTAAAAACAGTAGTAATACCCCCCCACACCCAAATGTCTTTGAATTTTGCCCTGGATTGGAGTGGGAGGGGGTCACATGGGATATAGGTTCTTGTGCTTTTCAGTGGAAGTGTCTGTTATTTTTGGAACGACCCATTTGTCATTTCATTACATTTTTTTCCACGTGAAACCTGCCTCGAAATTTCAGCATTGGATTTCAGTACCCCATGAAGCCCCTAGGAGTGTTAATCGCTACTGTGCAACTCCAAAGAGTTAATAACACTTTCTGTGCATGAGGGGGAGGGGGCTCCTGTCTGTCCCACATAACCATTTAACTCCACTATATTCTCCTTGCCTGACACCATCTACTTATATGCATGAGAAGAAGAAAGTCACCCAGACATCCCTGAGAGATCGTTTGTGTTAGAAATGCATTACTTGCAAAAACAGTACATTACATGTGTGAACCCTGTTCTGTTGTGTTTTGAATTGTGTGTGTTTGAAAATCTCCTGGTTTGTCGTGCTATGAAAGCTCATTTACTTTGCACAGATTCACGTTTACTTAAATGCACCTAGGCTTTGCCGGTGTCTTATTTTTTCATTCCTTTAAATAAATAGAATTCGCCAACCCCCGGGGTTAGTGTGCCCCACAATATATTTTGCCAAATGCCAAAGCCCTTCATATCACCCAAGCACATAGTACCCTTACTCGTCCATTGTGTTTATTTTTTAAAAAGTTTTCTATCTAGTATTCCCAATTTTGCTAAATAGATTTAAATAAGTCATCTAGCGTTTTCAGCAAGCTACTTACTTAACTTTTAGCAAGACACACACACACACATACACACACATACACACACACACACACACACTGCCGCCTCACACCACTGGGACCTGGGATCGAGTTTCCGCCAGGGTTCCTCATGTGT
>JAODKC010000048.1:6548673-6560591 GCA_026777985.1 Mormyrops attenuatus | reverse complement strand
CCCACCCTCGAGGGCTTCTGCCTTCTGCGATTCAGTCCCAGACCTCATTATCTCTTTGGAAATCAGCACAGACACCATTGCTTCCAGTAAGTGTGAGGACCCCTTGCTAACGCTTCCTGGAACCACACTTTCCTGTTACTCCTATTAATTCTTTGCTAAATCCATTAATTGCTCAACCCCTGATAGTCTAATTGCTGCTTGGGTTGAGCTCCTGTGTTCCTGTTTAAGAATGACAGCAGTGTCTGAGCTCCTCTTATGTGGGCTTTTCTCCTTATGGCTCTCGGACGCATACTAAAGTCTGACCTCTATTCACCAGTACCTGATAGAGACATTTTTTTTGAACCCATGTCAGCCCCGCACACCGTGTCGCTGTCCTCTTTCACGCCTGCTGGCTTGCTCTGCTCTCTGCCCCCAAATGAAATGCCTGAGGAATCGCTTGGGTCTCTGGTTATATCCTGTGAAAATCAGGAAGGGTGTGGATGTTTTGGTGAAGGGGTGTGATTAGGGCACAAACTCCTTTATATGTATATTTTGCTCAAAAATATATGTATACATACCTATAGCTAACTGTAGTAAGTTTGTTGACTGTTAGAGAGGAGGACAGGCTGGGAGAAATTGCCCAGCCTATGTGACTTTACAGACTTGCCCGTTAAACTTACAGAACGAAACCATTCTTTTGTACGCTGTCCAAATCGCCTGATCCCAGTCACCCCAATCCACCCTCCAATCATGCTGCTTTCCATCTGGAGTATTTTACAGCTGGTGCCAGAACCTGAAAATACATCCACTGTTGCAGAAGCAGGGCGGGTGTTTGTCATTATTATTTAGGGAGGGGGGAGGGTGGGTTGTATGTATGTGCACTTTTACAGTTGTTTTATGGTTGTTACTCAGTTTATCTTCCATTAAGGGACATCATTTCCTTGCAAAATTGCACATAAAGTGGTATACCCGTATTTTCGTTTTTTCCGTTTGGAAAAAATTGGAAAATTCCAGAAATAAACAGTTCATGAATTTCAAACTGCGTGATAAGAGAGTACAGGCAGTGACACGTTGAAATCCGCCAGCTTAGTCACGCCCAGTACATGACTCATCTCCCTTTGTCCCCCTACCCATGCTTCCCAGCAGAACTCTCATCCAGTCTGTGTCAAGCGTTCTCGTTGATCACAATCGTCTCAGTGACTGTGTTATAAAAATGTATAAAAAGCATGATTTTCATTATTCTGTCATCACTTGATATACAAGGATTCATTGCATTGTTGTGTCTTGAGAATTAGACTAAATCATCAGAATCTCTTTCATTCGAGAGAGTATAGTACTGTTCAGAACTGTATAAAAATGTACAATGTACTAGGGATGGGCCGATCCACATTTTTTCAGTTCTTTTTACTTTGTTATACTTTATAATTTTTTTAAGCTAGTAAATACAGACGGAAAAAATGTATGGCAAAAAATATTTAATTAGGCTACTACAAACATACATAACGTACTGTTCCACCTCGTTTGTATGTCCTTGCTTTCAATGAGCAAGTATACACAAGTGGCGAATGCTTAAAATGCAACACAGTTTTTCTGCCATTGGCATCAGCTCAGTTACACTTTGTTGCGATGGCATCTTGTATCACAAGCTGCAGCGAGTTCCCAAATCATCCATTGCTTTTTTTGTCTCGCAGTTGCGTGCCCTTTGTTAAGTGGGATCGTCCACTAAACGCTATTCCCACCTCTCAAAACTTTATTTTACAAAGATTGCAAATCGCTGTGCTACTGGTTTCTGTCAAAAGCGTAAAATACTCCCAGATCGTCACGTTTTATCTTATGCTCCTCATACTGCGAAGGGTATGCGCATGACGTCACAGCAGGCGGAAGTCACTGCACTCACAACCGCTGAGTAGCAAAAAAGGCTGAAGGGCAGCATTAGTGTTCGACTTGAATGCCGCAAAAAACATACGTAAAATGGGAAAGAAAAGTCCTGTGATTGATTGTGCAAATTGATTTAACACGAAATAGGAGCTATCTTTTTAGAGAATGCCAAAAACTAAATTAGTAAGTATAGGACTTGGATCGGTCACGCATGGCTGATACCCGATCCGTCAAATAGGTCTGGGTCGGCGGCGATACCGATCTGAATATCGGATCGGTACATCTCTACAATGTACTTAATAATAATAATAATACATTTTATTTGTAGCGCTTTTCAACGTACCCAAGGACACTGTACAGTAAGAGCAAAACATAAAATATAAATTAGTTAGCTATAAACAACAAGTAGCATGTAGATACAAGGAAACAGTTTAAAAGACATTCCAGCGCCAGATTGACATCAATTATAACAAACATGGATGACAGTAATGTTGGTAATGCCTTTCTGTGCATAATTTATCAAACTTTACCATATGTATGTACATGAAAACCATTATCTGTGGTCTTGGAACGTATAACCCGCATATATGGTGGGACTACTGTACTCTGAAATCGGCAGCACAATCCAGTCAGAATAAAGGGTGAAAATGTGTCCACACTTACTGTATGGTGTGATAACACTTCTCTTTGTGGCAATCTATGTGAGGATCCAACGAGCATAACAAGCCTGGGTCTTACAACTAGAGTTATAACTATCAAGTACCTAGTCATATAAAAAGTGCCACACATTCCGTGGTCAAGCTTCTGGTCATGGAGTGAATGCCTCAGGGTTGAATCATGGGTATGTGGTCAGAGCAGGAGAAACATCAGCCACCATTCATCCTGCTGTCAGCTACGATGGCTGCCTGTACATGGGAACACCACTCGACCACAACCCATATATGTTTCCTTAACTAACAACTTTCTTGGGCTAAAACAGCAAGGACAGGAAACCATATCGCCTCTGTTCTTATGAAATATCCTGTCATTGTTCCGCTGCTTTTGAATATATAGGAAATATCCATTAATGCTGTTGAAAGTTGAAACAAAGTTGATGTGGAGTTATTGGCCAGTAGCAAATACACTTAAAACTCCTGTTTACTACTGTATATTTGGAGGGGAAAATCCAGCGTTCTCGTTGGTTTTCGGCAGCCTGATAGCTAGTGGCTCCCTGTTCTGCGTTATTTATTTGGCCTACAGCTTGCGATAATGGTTGTTATAGTGTGTGTGTGTGTGTGTGTGCTTGTAATCCAGGCTCAGCGCCGTCTGGCCAACCCGCAGCTGTTTCCTGCCCGGGGGCTTTTTCAGGCGCACGCGGATGCAGTCATGGCCACTGTTTGCCATTCCCCCTTCTCCCAAACTGTGCTTTCAGTCAGCATAACAAGGCCAGTCAAATAGCAGTGAAATGACCAATTCTCATAACCTGTTTCTGTGGTTGACTAATAGAGGGGCCACAGGAACCGTGTTTTGGGTGAGTGGTGTGGAAGATGGCTGAAAGTGAATGACTCCATTATCTTGTATATATATTAACTTCTCAACCCTTAGAGAGCCTTGGAAGCAGGAATATTACAATATATATCTGCTCTTTTAAATATAGCACTAAAACACACACCAAGAAAGCTGTTTTCTATAAAAGGATTAGTAATAAGATAAAATTTATTGCCATACCTCCATTCTGGTAAAACATTTATATCTGACCTGCAAAAATAACAGTGAAATGACTAATCCTCATGACTTGTTTTTACTTGCAAGAATGTCTCTGTGGAAAAAAACAGATTTCTGTTGTGCCTTACTGGAATTTATTTTATCTACTGATGTTTATCACAGTTTAAAGTGTTATTTAATGTGCCCTCGTGTAGCATCAGGGTCATGCTTAGTGTTGATGTTTAAGTGAGTATTCTCTACACCTTTTTTCTTGCTTGATGGCTAGACTCCAGTTTATTTGTCTATAGGCAGGTTGGGGTGTTTCATCCTCTTCCTCAACAAGATGGACCTTCTGGTGGAGAAGGTGCAGACAGTGAACATCAGCAAGTACTTCCCCGATTTTAGGGGTGACCCACGGTGCCTGAAGCACGTGCAGGGTTATCTAGTACAGAGGCCATATTTGTCACCATATGTGATGATTGGTTCTTTTGGTGGGATCTTGTTAGTATACACAGTGTCAGGCAAATAACCGCCCTTTCCCACCCTCCATGATCAACTACTGCTCAAGACCTCCGACACAATGACATGCTGAATGGCATCCTGGTTGGTTACATACCCGCTTGAAAGTCTTGGTTTAGTGATGAAACACTCATTTTTGAACCCTCAAAAATAGTGCAGAAAGGGTTCTGTTTTATAATAAGCAGCCCTGTGACAATTGCCGTTAGGTATATCATTAATTGTGGTCTGGATATTGGACATTTCACAGATGGCTTCTCAAAGGCTTAAGCCCCATCCTTCAGCAGAACCAAACTGAGCAATCTTATATCCTGTTTAAACAGCAAAACCACAAATCATGCAGCAGTAATAGCTAGCTGTTCGAGAAAGCATTTCCTAATGCCTTTTGTTTTTATCTCCAAGGGGGAAGCAGTTAAATACTTCTTGGACAACTTGGATCGCATTGGGCAACTGGTGAGTCATTGTAGCTTTTCCAATTTTTTTTTCTTTTCTGAATTTGGTGTACATTGTTTATCCTGTACATCTGTCATTACTCATAATGCTAGTCACACCGGAGCCATGAAGCAGAAAGAAAACAGCAAGTAACGCTATTCAGTTAGCATTTCCCTTTTGGAGAAACATATTCATAAATTGTGTTGATCTAAAAAATACTGTGTGAAGAGTACCCAAATACATCATCATGTGATTCAGATATTCAGCAGGTAGAATAAAGACTGAACTCAGCTAACAAAGTTGAAGGTGATGCTCTTCTGAAAGCATATGAAATGAAATATGAAATGATTAAGTATACAGATGGATAGTGTAAAACTGTCATTTAAGCAAGTCTAGGTCTCTAAGCATTTTAACAATTGTTCTCATCACATGCACCTATCGTTGCATACGTGTGTTCGATGTTTCTGCGTTCCCATATAAAAAGAGACATTGTGTTCCCAGATCAGAATCAGCCTGGATTCTTGTAATGTGCTGATTCTGTGGTCATCAGCAATCAGGCCCGGGCAACCCAAATCCTCCTTGTCTGAACTTGTGTTGTCCCTGGCACAGTGGGCGAGCTCTCTGCCCTTCTTTCTCCAGAGCCTGGACAGAGAGTACAGAAACTATTAACTGGAAATATGTAGCACTGGCCTTAAAGTTGGTTGTCTGTCTTAAAAAACATGTGACTCTCTCTTACTCACAGCAACACTGGGGTTGTCAAACTGTCACCAGCTGTTCAGGGTTTTCTTGGCCTATATTTCAAAATATACTTTAGTCTTTATTCTTTGTTTTGTGCATAATGATCGTTTGTCTTTGTAATAGCAGAAGATCGCTTCAGATGGAAAGTTCTTTATTATGTGATATGCTAATTTAGTTTCTAGTTTGGTTAATATGACTGAAAGCAGAGTGTATCAGTGAGACTGGCAATATCCCAAGTGGCAAGAAGAAATGACAGCAATGGGATCTGTTACATGGAAGCCTTGTAAAAACCTGTCAGTCAACAAGTTCTGGTCAAGAATTCGGACCTAGTCTGCGCTGTGTTGGAAACTGTTTGGAAGAGCAGTGTATCTCCTTTCTGCCAGTTTTACAGTATACATTTTGACCATTTTAGGTATCTTTAATGCAGAAACTCCTGCTGTATCAGTTTGATTATTCTTATTGCTTGCATGATATCTATTCTTGCATGACTACAAAAACTTTCTAAAAATTTTTGAAGACTTTGCTAAAAGGAAATTCCTTTTGTCTTTGCCTTGCAGAGCTATCTCCCAAGCAGGCAGGACATCCTTCTTGCACGGAAAGCCACCAAGGGGATCGTACAGCATGACTTTGTCATTAAGAATATCCCCTTCATGATGGTGGATGTGGGGGGACAGCGCTCCCAGCGCCAAAAGTGGTTCCAGTGTTTTGATGGAATCACCTCCATCCTCTTCATGGTGTCCTCCAGCGAGTATGATCAGGTCCTGATGGAGGACCGCCATACCAACCGGCTGGTGGAATCCATGAATATCTTTGAGACTATTGTCAACAACAAGCTTTTCTCCAAAGTCTCTATCATCCTCTTCCTCAACAAGATGGACCTTCTGGTGGAGAAGGTGCAGAGAGTGAACATCAGCAAGTACTTCCCCGATTTTAGGGGTGACCCACGGTGCCTGAAGCACGTAAAGGATTATCTAGTACAGAGCTTCAACCGACGGAGGAGGAACCGCAGCCGGCCTCTCTTCCATCACTTCACCACTGCCATTGACACGGAGAACATCCGATTTGTGTTCCATGCGGTCAAGGACACCATCCTGCAGGAGAATCTTAAGGACGTCATGCTACAGTAAAAGACTGCTGGGGCAGGAATCTGAGGCTAACATCTGGTAACAGAACCAAGGGTACCATGGGATCAGAGACAGTGGACTTTCTGCTTTGAAATCTGTACTTCCATGACTTTTCAAGCTTTCATGGAGTATGCCCTAATTTTATAGTGGGAATTAAGATAATAGAGAAAGTAACAAATAATTTACAGTAGTGAAATAGTCTCAAATGGGCCAACATGGCAATATTCTTTCGAATACACCTCCCACTGGCGATCCATCTCCTCTGCATGGTCCTAGCTGGCCGCAAGCTTGGAACGCACTCTGATTTTGACTTTATTTCAGCTGCATCCCTTGCAAAAAATAAAAGAAAAATCAATGGTACTTTTTAAAAACACTGTAAATGAGGGGCAGTTTTGTCTTTTGGTATCCACCATCAGAAATCAGCTGGACACTTTGTAAGGTATTTGCTCAGAAAATATCTCAGTTGGTTGAATGCCCACGTGCACTAATTAGTCACAGGCTGGAACTTAGATAAATTATATAAATATGGTCAAGTTCACCTGTTCATTGTTTAAAGAAAATCACACCACCCTCGGTCCTAGTGTGCGTGCGTATTTGCGAGTGTGTGTGCGTGTATGTGTGTGTGAAGTAGGTTTATATTGCATTGTGGGGACCAGACATCCCCCCACAATGTGATAAAACCTGTTATTTTGATGTTGTAGGGACCATTTTTCAGGTCCCCACAAAGATCCATGAATACTAAAAATGCCAAAAGGCTCGTAATTAGTTTGGTTACTTATGGTTAAGGTTGGTAGGGGTTAAGGTCGTCATGTTGGGATTAGAGATTTCCTAATAGAAATTAATGTCCCCACAAAGATATAGTTACAAACCTGTGTGTGTTGTGCTGTGTATTGATTAAACAAGTCATTATGTGCGTAATGTGTTAAGAACATGGCAGTGGACTTAGTCATAACACTGATACCATGTTCACTGCAGTCCTGTGTTACCTAAATCTCATATTAATGGAAAGATCAGTGAGTTTCATTTAGTTTTTAAGCACTTGATTTTCTTTTAGAGACAATTAAATTGGGGGTTGCATATTTTATTGACAATTTACAGCCAGGACATAAGAGACTGCTGTTTACTGATTTGTTTTCTCAGTAGGAATCATTTAATAACAGTAAACTATTTCATCTTTCCTCTGCAATACAGCATGAGTTTATTACATTTATCAGATTTCTGGGAGGTACGCTCAATAGCATATGGCTAAGAATGCTGGGGTGCATAATATTACCATTCCCATGACTCTGCCGACTCCCATTGAGTTAATAGGTAGCCACACATTTCTCTTGGACTAGGTGTGGAATTACACATTCCTTGAAGAAAACATCAATCGTTCTTGTTTCTTTTAGTTTTTCTTCAGTCGATGGTTTATATGCAGTTAGAATATATTTTACCCCGCATTAGTACAAGCACTGTTTTGCCATCGCATTCTGTTTGCTTGATCTCAGCAAGTCCAAATCAGTTTCTTGTGGAATCCTGGTAGTTTGGTGAATTGCAAATCTATTAAAAACTGCCTTAAAAAGCTGACTCCCATCCATTTAACAGCTCATTTTACAGTTTGGCTGCCAGTGGTATTTTCACTGTCTGGTAGTAGCCTATACCATTGACTGTGGAAATTAGCTTATTAAGATTCAACGGGTGATTTCAGCCATGTTGCAGGTTGCATCTGAACTTCTGCTAAATGCTGTCAAATACATTGGGCCGTGTTTACTTGTTTGAGGTTGCCTGAGGGGACGAGGTATCTGCACAAGCATACTGTTTGTTGATTGAGCTCCGCCCCCTCCCTGAGTCCCACGGCCTTTCACCCAATCAGCCTCCAACTAGCCTGATTCAGTGTAGTGCTTTGCAGGGCCACCACTGTGACTTCCTGTGCGAGCAGAATTTACGTGATCACTCAGCGGGCGGCACATGCCCCGTAGGGTGAACTGTCAGATCAGGGTGGATCTTTTAAACAGAAAATCGAGCTGATCTTTCAGCTCCAAAAGTCATTTGTTTTTAAGCATCACCTGAGTTCACTGGTTCACTGGAAAATTCCCCGGAGAAACTCTGTGTCAGAGAGACAGAAGGGTAAATATATTGGTGTATAAGAAGGGGAGAACCAATTTCTTTTCCCTCAATCTGAACAATTCATAAAACAGACTATCACAGAACTCGCATCAGCACCAGGGTGAAGAAATAGTTCTTATTTCCCATAAACTGGGGCCTCTACTTTTGCCAGCACTCTTTGCCAGTAATTGTGAAGGGCCAAATCAAATCAAAGTTTATTTATAAAGCACTTTTAAGCAACCAAGGTTGACCAAAGTTCTGTACAGATTCACATTATTAAGAAAACAATAAAATACATCAAATAAGAAACATAAAATGAAGAACAACAGACTCAAGAGTATTTTATGCCAACTTAACATAAATTAAATGCCATCAAGAAAAGATCTGTCTTAAGAGAAGATTTAAAAGTTTCCTGAGTCGAGGCAGATCTAACATTCCAAGGTGGGCTATTCCAAAGTCTAGGAGCAGCCACCCCAAAGGCTTGGTCAGCTCTGGTCTTCAGCCTAGTCTTAGGGACTTTTAGCAGAAAAGATGATGACCTAAGTCAGGGGTGTCAAACTCCAATTCCTGGGGGGCCGGAGACCTGTGTAGCTTAGCTCTTTCCCTGTTCCCACACAAATGATTCAGCTCAAGAGCGATGTGGTAATTAGGACGAGGAGTTGAATCAGGTGTCTTAAATGAGGGAAAACCCAAAAATGTGCAGGGCTCCGGCCCTCCAGGACTGGAGTCCGACACCCCTGACCTAAGTGGTCATTCATGCCTCTGTAACTTCCCCCCCCACCCCCACCATCCTGAGACGTGCACACATTGTAATGAATCCAACTGACCATTAGAGGGTGCTCTTCAATCTCCCATCCTCATCCTATTTAGTATTCATCAGCCACTCTCCTGAGGATCCTCATTCAGATCATAAGTTTGAAACTGTGTGGCCTTTTAAATGCAGTGAAAATAAAATCTAATTACCTATTGAATTATTTATTCTAAGCATGAAATATAAAGAGACTAAACACAATTTCCAGACGAATCATGGCCCTGTTAATAATTTTCTGAAATGGCATCGCTCTGAATTTAATGGAGTTTCTAATCTCTTGTTTCCACCTTGAAATAATGAAGTGTTTGTCTTTGAAGAACATTAACGTAGCATGTCTATGCACAAGTGCAGAATTCCTAATTATCATCTGCAGCAGCAATAGTGTATTTTAATGAGAGAACATTAGCTTTCTTACAAGCCGCTACCACCCACCAGAGTTGAAATACAGACCCAAGACATCATAGTGATTATTATACCATCAAAGGATGATGTGGTGCAAACCGACAGTATTGTTTCATTATATGACAACTATCTGGGTGACAATTGAGCAAAGTCTTGCTTGATAGCATTTAAACAGTTTATTTGATAGATTAAGAGTCGTAAAACTCCTAAAACAGAGCTTGCAGAAGGTTATGCTCTGTCTGCGAAACACTGCCTATTATGTCCACTCGCATTCAAAGCCTCTTACACATGCCCCCCGGCCCCCTCACAGGGTACCTACCCGTAGAACTAAGACTCTGAAAGTGCTCATCGATTGCACAGGCGATATTACAGTTATATATATAAATTATACAAAATGCAGTAAAGTGCTTTATGGTGAATGAACAGCATGGTGTGTCGTTTTTGCAAGCAGTGCTTCTGCTAATGGTAATCTGATCTGCACTCGCTGCATTTGTAATTAAAGCATGTGTTTGAATCAGAGACGCATTGATGATCTATACTGAGATCAGAACCCGACCCCCTGGGCCTCTTTCCAGTCCACACAGTTAAAGAATTTTTTTTCGTGGTAAAAAAGCAAAACAACAAAAGAAACATGATGACATCTTCAGCTCCCGGTGCTGCGGTGGCCATAGTTCGAGTCTCCTCCAGGGTTCCATGTGTGTAGAGTTATATGTTCTCCCCGTGTCATCCTGGGTTTTCCCCCCACAGTCCAGAAACATGCTTAGGTTGATTGGAGTTACCAAATTGCCCGTAGGTGTGGATGGTGTGTGATTGTGCCTTGTGATGGGTTGATGCCTCATCCTAGGTTGTTCCCTGCTTTGTGCCCATAGCTTCTGAAATAGGACAGGTGGATGCAGAAATTGGATGGCTCATCTGCTCTTCACATCCATGGTTCATACTTCCGCAGTATGTTCCATTTATCTTGAGAAGGGCCCTCTGCTGATATCTCCAGGATTCAGCTTAACATCTCGTTGAATTCTGTTGCCCAATACCCAAAGAACTGCCTGAAGTAATCCATCCATCTCCCAAAACTATTTGAAACTTCCTTCAAAGCTTCATTGAAGATTAGTATGGTAAAACTGGTCATGTGAGCTTCATTCATAAAATTTCATTCATAAACTTTAAGAAGGTGACAGACACACAAGAGCAGGCAGATACTGTACATAAATCTGTTACCGCTTCACAAACAAGTGTGGGATGTGGGATAAGTCATCCATAGTTCCACACAAAGACTCTTTCTGCAGGCTTAATCTTATGACTCTTGTCATGGTGACATTTCTGCCAGCCCACGCTTAATTGAACTTACTGCTAAATATTTAACCATCTCTCCTGAACATGCATAGCAGCTGAGGTGAGCTGGTCCTGCGTAACATCTGGCCAGAGGACAGCCAGCTGGCCCTCTACCTGGCATTCAAGCTCTCAAGTAACAAAAACAGCATTCATGGTCAAATCATATTAATTCTTATAAACAGAACAGAGTATAGATCTCAGTTGCACCAAAACAGGAAAGGCATTTACAACCCTGTTTCGAAAGAAGTTGCAACACTATTTATAATGTAAATAAAAACAGAATGCAATGATTTGCAAATCATATAAACCCATATTTCATTGAAAATAGAACAAAGACAACATATCAGATGTTGAAACTGAGAAATGTTACTGTTTTATGATGAATATGACAAATTTGAATTTGATGCCAGCAACATGTTTCAAAAAAGTTGGGACAGGAGCAACAGAGCAGTGTAAAAGCAGTGTATTGCTAAAATAAAGCACCTGGTTGAATATCTCACAACTATTTAGGTTAATTGGCAACATGTCAGTAAGACCAAAAACCAGTATTGGATAGACGTGATCTATGGGTCCTCAGACGGCACTGCATTAAAAAAAACATGATTCTATAGTGGAAATCGCTGCATGAGCTCAGGAACACTTCAGAAAACCACTGTCTGTGAGTACAGTTTGTCGCTGCATTAAAAATGCAGAATGAAACTCTACCATGCAAAGAAGAAACCATATCTAAACATGATCCATAAACGCAGCCAATTTCTCTGGGCCCGAGCTCATTTAACATGGATTGAGGCTAAATGGGAAGCTGTCCTGTGGTCTGATGAATCAAAATTTCTAATTCTTTTTGGAAATCATGGACGCTGGATCCTCCAGGCTAAAGAGGAGAGGGACCATCTAGCTTGTTATCAGCGCACAGTTCAAAAGCCAGCATCCGTGATGGT
>JAODKC010000048.1:6532731-6548562 GCA_026777985.1 Mormyrops attenuatus | reverse complement strand
TTTCCTCCAAAGACATAGAAAATCACAAATAACCTGAAATTGAAAGACACTTTTTTTCCTTGGGTCTCAGGAGGATAGAAGAGACTGGGTGCGAGACTGGCCTACCTGAAGTCCAGACCTGTCATACCTTATAAACATTTGGCGCATCATGAAACAAAAAATATGACAAAGGAGACCCCAAACTGTTGCAATGTTGAAATCTTATATCAGGCAAGAATGGGACAGCATTTCACTTCAAAACTCCAGCAGCTGGTCTCCTCAGTTCCCAAACATTTACAGTGTTTTTAAAATGATTATAATATTTTTATCTGGGCAGTGGATATTGACATATAGATTGTGATTGGACAGGCTGAGGAACAGGGAGCTGGGTGGGGATACATGAGGAGGGAGAGTTGAGGACAATACAGTAGCCTTCATAGGGGACTGGGCACAAAATGTCCTTTTGGTACAAACACCAAGATATCAGATTTCAGCACAGCAGAGGAAGAAGCAGATAATTTCATAATTTTTTATGATAGAAAAAAGACGATCTACAATCGACATTTGCCATTTAATTCACACCACATACACATGGAGGTGTAAAATACTTTTGTGACACAAAAGTTGCAAAAAAAAGCAGACGGTTGTTGGTTGCGTAAGCATTCACACCCCCCACCCCCCCAGGGAGTCGATATTTGGTAGAATCGCCTTTTCTTGTAATAAGAGCTTTGGGGCAAGTTTCTTTGAGCCCTGCACATGTGAATCTACTGGTGAATGGCAATTTTCAAGTCATACTGCAGATTCTCAGTCAGACAGGGCCCTGGGCTTTGCCTGGGCCATTGTGAGACATTCATATTTTAAAGCACTCCAGTGTAACTTTGTTGAGGTGCTTACAGCCACAGGTCTGTTGCTGACTTAAACAGAGTTCTCTGTGGAACTTGATTTTTACAGTTTGACTCCATCCACCTTGCAATAAGTTCAGAGTTTCTCAGTTTCTCTGGAAAAAG
Organism: Mormyrops attenuatus; assembly: GCA_026777985.1. NCBI lineage: Eukaryota > Metazoa > Chordata > Actinopteri > Osteoglossiformes > Mormyridae > Mormyrops > Mormyrops attenuatus. The sequence continues at coordinate 6,547,576 of JAODKC010000048.1, read as the reverse complement.
ACCAGTAGCAACATGAAACTACTTATAAAAGGCACTGTAGAAGTTCTTCATCTTGGTAGAGAGAGTTTTTGGGATCAGAGAGTGGGCTCCGCCAGTGTGCTGCCCCCCAGGACCAGGCTGGGGTCCAGGGACTTTTATGATATCAGTTTCTGCCCTGATAGGATTTTGTGGTCTGGTCAAATGACCTTTAGGAATTGCCCGTTATGTTGGTACTAATAAAACCACACAACCAGTGGCCAACTGGGAATGCCACCTTACTGTCTAGACAGTTGTCTTGAAGCCACATCACTATTTGGGATCTAAGGAACCCAACTGGGAATATTTGACTTTATGGCACTTAATAATGCCAATGCATATTTAGCATCTTGCTTTTTAAAAGTGCTGTTATATTTTAGTTTCATGAAGTGGATCACATGTCGCCCTCTGCTGGACAATCGTTTTCCTAGAAATGCTGTGATCGGAACCCATTGAGGTACACTGGACAGAGATGCAGGCCTGCGGTTTGGCACCAGCACTGTGGCCCTCACTGGGTTCCACCCAGCATGTCCATTACATGTTATATAAAAATCGCACTACCAACAAGGCATCGCTTACAGCTATTGGAGATCTTGAGAAATAGACTGGGTCACAGCTAACCAAACCGTGAAGCTGAGTCCCAGTTATCACCAGTTTTGTGATTTCTGATACATCCTGAAAACTGGTCATAGACCCAGCATTTAAAACCTTTGTGTTGCAGTGAACCTCTGCACTCCATTTGCTAGAAAGAACTGAAGACTATATTTGTTTCAAATGTTTAGAAGTGTACTTAAGAGTATAATTTTATTTTTTATCAGAATCGGACACACACATTACCTACACTGCATTTACCCAGTAATCTTCCATGTCCAGTAAAATCATCAATGTGCGATGGCTTGGCACATATGATAGCCTTGTACCCAATGCTGCCTGGCACAGACTCCAGGGTCGTTTCTGCATATGTGTAATTGGCCGTACTTGTGTTCTCGTGTACCCGATTTACCTCATCTTCCATTGCCAAAGACCAGTTCCAATACTAAAGAACAGAAGTATGGGGAAAGGTAAAAATCCCTGTATATCGTTTTTGCCCTACCCCAAATATCAAGGATACATTGGTCGCATCCTTCACAAACGAGAACAATCCCATGATTCATTGTGCCATAAGCTTGTTCTTGGGAGGTAAGTTAGCAAGACCACAAGTGCGACCTTTCCATCACTGGAATTGAGAAACATCCCAGGCATCCTATTAACTCTATCTAAGTGGTTAAAATATGAATGGAAATGATCATATGTACATTACTGGTTCCATGCAGTTTATAGAATAAAAAAGACACCAAACCTAAAGCAACAGGATATTAATTAATAGGCTAAAGTTTGCCCATATCCCATGGCTTACATGTAATACACAATAAGCCAAACTCCACTGTGACCTACTACAAATTTTCCATCAGACTTAATATTACAACCCTTCAAACTGTGTAAGGCCCCAGTCTCCATACATAGGTATGTATATCCACCTGTATATGTAGCAGGAAGTACACACTTTTGCCTTCATAATTGTCTGTCTTTAGGGTATATAAGTTGCATGTTCAGTGAAGCCTTTCTGCACACTCAGGATTCCAGACTCAAGACTCAGGAGTTGTTTATTGTTAATACAGCTATGTACAAGTATACAGTACACTGAAATTTCCCCAGGTACTGAACATAAACACAAACATACAAAAGATGAATAACATCAGCGACACAAAACAATACAATTGTAAAAAGTGTATATACTGTACATATACATTTTGAATTTGTGGGTGCAGGGAGTGTACTGCAAATTTGCAGAGTAGTACAATTAAAGAATGTGCAAATGCAATAAAAACGGACTGACTGCCTGGGGGAAGAAAAACTGTTGCAGTGTCTGGCAGTGATGAATCTATGCTCTGGAACCTTCCGCCAGATGATGGGAGGGTGAGCAATGTATAGGATGGGTCTGTCACCATGCTGTTTGTACAGTACAGTGACGGGTGGGAGAGGAGCCCCCATGATCCTCTCTGCTGTCCTCATTATCTGGTACAGCGTCATACAGCCAGTGACGCTGCAGGTCCTGAACCAGACGGTGATGAAGCAGAAGGCACTCTCAGTGGTCCCTCGGTAGACTGTGGGGAGAATGGAGGCAGGCTTTTATCAGTGGAGTCAGATGGTGAAGTGGTTAGTCATTGTTGACACACAACAACAAAGTGTGTCCTCAGCATTTAACCCATATGCAATATAGCAGGGGGGAGATGATTCAGGACCTGGGGAGCAGTACCTTGCTCAGTGTAATTCAGTGATACCTTGCTGGTTGGGGATTCAATCCAGCACTCTTTTATTGATTGCACTTCCCTAACCATTAGGTCACCACTGCCCCACTGGGTATGCTGCTGGGTTTTCTTGGTGAGGGAGGTGGTCTTCAGGGTCCAGGAGAGCTTGTCTGCCATGTTAACTCCCAGGAACTTCACACTGTTGGCTGTCTTGACAAAGGAGCCGTTAATGTTCAAGGGAGAGCGAGCAGCAGGTTCTTCCTGAAGTCAGCTGTCCCAACACTCTTTGTGTACTATGATTTTTTTTACACTTCTAGCCTTCCTGTTAGCTTTAATGAGTACAGCTGTGGTGCCCTGCGATGGGCCTGCCCCCCATCCTGGGTTGTTCCCCGCCTCATGCCCATAGTTTCCGGGATAGGCTCCGGACTCCCCGCGACCCACTGGGATAAGTGGTTTGGACAATGGATGGATGGATGGAGTACAGCTCTGTTTTGCTAATCTCTCACATTAACAAGGTGCTTTCAGCCACACAAATTCATGTTTGTGACTGGGGTATCTCACGTCTCTCACAGTAATTTATAAACATTTCATTGTCATTATTTTAGCATTTTTATTAATGAGTCCAAAACGTAGCATATCCAGCGTGTCTAGTAGTAACTTTGTACATACAGGGGCATAATGTAGATGGTTTGTACGTTATACAAAAAGTTGTCTTGATTGAAGACAAACCAGTGTCTCAGCTAAACTGAAACTGTCTCGTTCCATTACTGCCACTGTGATGCCTGTGTCTGCCTAGCATCGCAGTATTACAACCTCGGATCCGACCACTGCCTTTGATTAAACAGATATTTTTTTATCCACCACAATGGTGTTGAATAGGGCAAGAGTATAAAACCCCTTATACTGTATAGCAGAACACATTAGCTGCTAACAACAGCCAGAGGAATCGATTTGGTAGGATCTGCTCTTGTATACTGGTCAGTAGTTGGTTCATAAGTTTGAGCCTCTCTAGGGGTTCCTGTGTGGGGTGGACCACCAAGGTTCACCCATGGGGAGGTGCCATAGATGCAATAAAAGGTATGGAATGGAAATGGGTTTCATTAGCCCCCCAGGCAATGGGTATTCCGTTTCTTCTCCCAGGTTAGCTCCTTCCCACAAGAATAATACATCAAGATCTACTCACGTTAACCCTGATAGACCCCACCCACTGAAGAGAATCCTTCAGGATTCCATTGGAATACTAAAGGCAAGGAACCAGTCAACATACAATTAACTCAAGCAACCCAAATGATCCTGAAAAATGACTGGCAATAAAATGTGGTAGAGACACATCTGTGGCATATCATCCTTGATCACGGTGACTTTCTAAATACTAAAAAAGTTTTCTTGATTATATTGCTCCTTTTGAGTTTACCCAACATAACTTGATTAATCGGCTTAATGATAATCAAAATTATCATTTGCTCAGTTTAGTTGTCTGTCCAGCATTTAGGTGTTTTATGTATGACAATTACATGGTGTTGACTTAACTGTGTAATTAATATTACATCCATTAACTGTTAGTCCTATTGGCAGTATGTGTCAATTTTAGTTAGGCTAATGTGATCATTCAGTCGAAAAGTACAGCATTTCCTTCTAATTTAGATCTGGTTACTGCAATTAGTCGTTAAAATATTGGACAAGCTCAAAAGTGCTATTTCAATCAGTTACTTAAGAATTTATAATCAGAAGGAGGATATTTTTTTTACAGTGCAGTGATCTATTAGGTTGTTTACGGTACAGGTTTGTCTTTTACGTTATGTACACCACAGCATGTGCGGTCTTCTGCTGCTTCTCGCCCAATCACTATTTTTCTCTAAGCCACTGCTCTGTGTCTGCATATCAAAGGCTGGTTAATATCCACAGAAGTGTGGCTGGGAGTTATTCTAGCCTCTGGTGCAGTCAAATGCATCTAGTGTTCGAAGTGGGGGAAAACAGGTGCCAGTAGTCGCCTTGTTATTCTGTAGCGCGTGGAAGTACTTTGTTACTTTGATGGTGTTACTTTGAAGAGAAAAACAAAGGGGTGCTGCTACTGCGTACCTGTGAGTGCTGACCCACTTCAAGCCCAGCATACATTGATAGGAAAATGTATAGCTTCATTTCCAAAGTGTCCATTGAATACTGAAGGAAGGTGAGTAATGAAACCAAGAAGGACAAACAATTCAAAGAACAAGGTAATTTCAAACTCAGATGAGGACAGGAGAAAGGCATTCTGGATAATGCTGTCTGTTAACCTTGGGCTGTGCCAAATACAGCCCTCCAGAGCTTATAGTTGGAAAGGTGCTTAAAAGCACTCATGTCAATTGCAACGTGAGAATATGGCCCATAGTTATTAGTCCAAATAATCAGTGGGCATCTCTGCCTGGGGGTGGGCGTACACCGCTGTGATTGTGTGCCACAATATGGATTTGCACTATACCATGAACACCGCGAGAAGTCAACAGCCTACTTATATATGTAACAAAACATTTCATTTTCTTCAAAGCTTCAGTTGCATTCTGAATACTTGTCCTTATATAGTATATGTAACCGGTTTATCTGCGTTGTGTAAATTTTCTATTAAACACACTCTGACGCCGTGTCCTCATACTATATTAACAAGCTTATGTCAAATGTTACTTATGTCAGATAAGGAGCTGGATGTGTTTCATCTGAAGAAGTGAATCAGATTAGATTTTGTGTAATTATACTCATTAAACAAAAATAACCTGTTTACATATATAGTAGCAAATTAGAAAGTTTCCTACTATATATGTATATAGTATGCTGCCTGTATATTAGGTGTATGGTAAAAGGCACTAGAACCGCTCATTTCCCCTGCTCATTTCCCCCTTAACCGTATAAAATAATGTCATATTTTATACAAATAAACTCATGTGAAAGAATTAAAAGACGTATGTTTTCAGGGTTGCCAACTGTCGGGCATCTGGTGTGAAACTCACGCTTTCACACTCACGCAGGAAGGCTTACGACATAATTTGGGTCTGGTTTGCAAACTACTTCTGATGTTACTAATTTTAGGTATATATATGTATATATATATATATATATATATACATACACACACACACACACAGTATAGACCTAAAATTAGCGACATTAGAAGCTTTGGGATAGTTTGCAAACCCTAGACTGTTAATAATAAAACTGCAGAGATGAAAATGCATGAGCATGCCTGTACTGACCTTTCTGGAATTGAAAATCTCACTCCAGCCAGCTGACCAAAGTCGGGAACCCTGCATTTTATGTGAAATGAACTGGAAAATGCACTGTTTTCTGCTGAAGCGGCCGGTCATTCCGTTTTGCGTTGTTACTCTGACAATTATAAAATGAATATGAGAAAACATTACCCATGTCATCTTTTCGAAATAGGACCACCCATACCCAACTGTAATAGCAATTAAGGTGTACTTAATATATATATTTTTAATTTACATATTTACAATTTTAAATGTATTATTATTTTTTTTAATTTACGTAAAGGGATAAGACATGCAGCTCCTCCCAAAAGTGATACCATGATATAATACCATCACCGTCCAAAAAGTGAAAAATACTGTGATAATTTTATGTCATATTGCTCAACCCTATCCCTTCCCGCATGTGATTAAAACGGCCTGTGTGTAAAAATCGACCAGATTCCTTTGGTTGAAAGATATTAACAGCTGGCAAATTGACTTTTGAATATAAAGCTAACATTATTTTTGGGTTTTATTACAGAATCAGACCCCGACAGACAGAAACAGTTTCTCTACAGCCATAATCATCTAAGTAATGGCTCACTATTCCCATGAAGAGGTTTGGCTATAATGTTTCACCATACAGTACAATGCTTCTTGTCCATAAATACCAGACACTGAAAGGCAGGAAAACTTTAGTTGAGTAACTGTTTTCAGCTGAAGGTTGTTGAAAATAGCAGACGAAAAGCTCACTCTCCACAGTGCTGTTCCTCAAAATAATTCCTCACCAAACCACACGACATCAAATGTTATAGACATGTAACCAAACAGAATAGCTAAATTTAAAGTATATATGTAATTATATTGGATGCTGTCTTACCTTGATATTTTTAGTCTATGTTGTTTTTGACCCTATTGATCTAACGTGCTGTACTGGGTCCTAAACTATATTCATTGCTGTCTATCTTGGACTGATCTCCCTTTAAAAAGTGAATACTACCCAGGTTAAATAAAGGTTTAATAATAATGCAGAAAAATATATATATTATTATATATATTAAAAATATATATCATGTATATATTACGTTGTGGGGTCCAAATGTCCCCACAGTGTGATAAAAACCTGTTATTTTTACATTGCGGGGGGCATGTTCTTGGTCCCCACAAGGGTACCAGTTTTATAAAAAATCTGTGACTGCAATCAAAAAAATTAAAAATGCAGAAGATGTCAGGAAAGGAGCTGGATGTGTTTGATCTGAGGAAATTCATATAAAAAAGCATTAGTTAAAGAGCATTGCTGCCTGTCCATGATGTGAGAATGTGAAAAATCTGCATGTACATTATTTGCAATTTATAATGTACAGTTTATTTCTCCTTGTGGATTAGTAATTAGGCTGGATTTTTTTTATGATGACTGAGGGTTTTATGAAACAGTGAGGGCTCTTATCCAGAGCAGGGATACTTAATCAGGTGACGAACCCCAAATGCAGACCAAAATACCATTTATTCATGAACCGACTGAAATGCCCCCTTAATCTCCCCCCCATGAGCTAAATTTATTCAGGGCCCGACCCCCCCCCCCCCCTTCCATTTGGCGTTGCGGTGGTTGGAATTTTCTGATGGAAATTGTCCCTCAGGAATAGGTGTTGAGTACCCCAGATCTGGAGGGTTTACAGGTGGATTGTCAGCAGCTGTTTTCATGTAATGGATCCCAGAGCAAGGAGCTTCCAGAATACCGCTGGCTCTGGCTGCTCACTGGCACCCTCTGCTGGCCTCAGCTGCTCCTGACAGAGGAGAAAATAGAAGAGAATATCTTTGTCATAGTACATGTACGAAGAAACTCTTTGTGCTTTCCCCCCCCAGTAACAACATCTCCACTCCGACAGCTATATATTAACATTGTTTAAAGTATATAATGAACATCATCATCATTTATTTCCCATTTGTATTAATAACAAGGCTGATTTTTTCTTCTCCATGACAACCTGGAAGCCATATTTTATATTGACTGAAGTTGATATAGTAAAAAAGTGATAGGTTTTCCTAGACCATCCTTTGTGTGACAAACAGCTAAGAGCCAGAATTTCAGAGAATGTTCCGACTCTGTGCCTGTGAGTGTAAGGCCCCTGGTTCAGATCTCCTGGCCGGCAGAGGGATGTGTTTGCTGGGCCCTTGAGCAGGGCCCTTAATGCCAATCGCTTCAGGGACACTGGATGATGGCCAACCCTGCACCATGACCCCCAAACGTTCTCTCACCGTGTATGTGCCTGTGTGTCTCATGGAGAGCAAAATTGAATAGATGACAAGACAATTTCCCCATGGGGAAGAATGAAATATCATTATTCCTAAATAACTATTTTAAATTAATATTTTAAAAGCATATCTGAAAGGATTGGTAGTCCTACAATGGTGGTTCTACAATTTCCCAGGTATACAGCAATACTGAAAAAAAGGATTTCATTCATGGGATCAGGAATTCAAGTGTCATTTGAAAAACATAAGCTCATCTTGGACATCATTTAAATTAGAGATTCGCTGATTGTGTCTGCCAACTATTGATATTGGCCGATACAGCAACAATCAGCCATCAGCCAGTGGTTTAAAATAATCCGATATTTACGGCTGATTATGCCCTTTAAAATGGTGACCATTTTTGCTCTTTATTTTCCGCTATATTGCCAAGTAATCGAGACGGAATTTTTAACTGATGCTTCTTCATAATCAAGTAATCGAGTTTAATCGAGTAAATGTGACAGCTATAAACTTCAGCACAGCAAACCTGAGTTCTCACCTTAAGGTGAGACAGTGAAGATGCTGTAGAGTTTCTGAAAAACAAAGAATGCGAAACTGACATTACGTCGTTTTCTGCCCAAACAATTATTTATTTATTTAACCACACTTATGCGACGTGGAGACATATTCGGTGTCACCGTTTTTATAACAATAATAATAATGCATACAAATTGTTTCTGCAACAGATAGTTCCGACCAAGAAATCTGATTGGATAAGAGGCTTCCTATGGATAAGAGGCCCAGCGAACCCTCCAAAGACACCACGAGTGTCAAGGTAAGTTTTTGGTATGCCGTGCTTCCTTTTCCCCGATCAATCACACAGAAGAAAATCACTAAATTTCGATCCAATCATACTGTATAATAAGCATTTTTAGTCTCACGCAGTATTCAATTATATTTCTTATCGCAGTGCGGTTAAAGTTTACGGTTAATTAAAAATTTTGCAAGTTACGACTCCTGTGTAATATTTTTGCACTTCAGTTGCATTAACACTTTGCTCTTTTTTGTATTACAGAAACAGCGGAAAAGAAGACTGTCTAGCTGTTCTGGCACTCCAAAAGGAAATTTTGCTTCTCCAAAAAAAGAAATTAGAGCTTGAAATTGAAAACTTGTTCATAGAAAAAGACAATTTGCAAATGCGCAATATTTTATTGCAACACAAAAAAGCAAGCTAGACGAAGAATCGATTACATTCACTGTAACGTCCCTAGAAGAATAGATAGGCTACGTGTACACTTAATATAAAAGTCATAAAAATTTATATCATTAATACTTATTTATAAATCATTTTTATACATCTATGACATAACTATTTACAGTTATTCATGCCCTTTCAATAAGAAATAAAACAATTTAATTAAGATAATTTGTCGAATCATTCTTTATTTATAGCCTATTATTCTTTTTAGCTAAAGACATTCTGTACTATCGTCTCTCGCACGGTGTAGCCACTGGTTTCAACTCCCTCCTCCCCATCCTCCTCCACATCTTCAGTGTTCTCCTGCTGCTCATCCTCCTCTAGATAGATTGAACAGAACTACACATGCTAGAATAATCCTGCATGCTCTGCCTGGATCCACACGAAGCTCGCTGGTCCCCATGTAGGCAGTGGAAACGTCGTTTTAGCTGCCCGTTGACCCGCTCGATAATTGCCCGTGTTTTACATAAGCTGAAATTGTAGCTCTCCTGTTGGAAAGAGGGAGGGGACCACATGGTACTATCGAATATTTTCAATCACATTTAATAAATTGTAAATTAAGGTCAAACATGCAGTTGAACACGGTAGGTCTATTTTACAATTTGGATACTTAGACTACTTGCCTGAGAACTGTTGGCAGGATTTCTGAATGGTGTCATTAGCCATGAACGACACGGATAACCATTGACGCCTAATTTAATTGTGCCTCCCTTCCTCAAACTCCCTTACAAGGATGCTCTCATCCAATATGGGAGAGCAATGTGGGAGAGCACAGCTTCTGATTGTGGAGTGATCCAACTGTAAACGGCCAGACAAATCATAAATTGACTGTCGGTCAAATTTATAAAGCAAAAACAATTGCTCATCATTAATCGTATCTAAGGGGTTCTCCCGGTCGCGGAACACTCTTGGGGATGCGTTCATTTTCGTTATTTATTATCATATACTCGGCCATGTTGCGGTACGGTACGGTTAGAGGTACCTTAATTTTTTCCCCTTAGTTTGGTTACTCTAAGGTCTTTTGTGCAACCGTTAAGGGATTCCTTAAGCATAAGACCAAGATAAGGAGAAAAACTTAAATACTTAAGAGAAAATTTTAAGGACACCTTAAGGAGGAGACTTAATGGTGTTTTGTGCAACCGACTTTATTTTAAGGAGACCTTAACTCGGACTTTTGTGTTTTGTGCAACCGGCCCCTGGTTTTTAACCTGCATAATTCTTTTTATTCTGAAATGTGTGTCCCCATCATCGCGGCCGTAGATGATGGGGACTGGAGAGCTAAACAAACATGCGAAATAACAGTTTTTCTCTCTGACTAAAATATGAAGAAATGTAACTCTGGTGGGGCTTTTCCCCTCCCCGGTGTAGGTATGTTTTATATATTCCTGTATATATATTGTATTTCCTACCTGTACACTGACAATAAAGTCTTTCTATTCTATCTTATTAATATTCTGGTTCAGAGGTGCCCAAAGCATAGAAATTAAAATGAATTCACTTCTCTACTACAACATAAGTAGCACATATACAGACGTCCCAACTCTGTATATGTTTGTGTGTGTGTGTGTGTGTGTGTGTGTGTGTGTGAGAGAGAGAGAGAGAGAGAGAGTGAATGATACCAGCCAACGCATTGGGCAGCACCCCCACACTCCTGGATGCCCCTCATCTGCCTCCTTGAAATCAATATCCTTAAAGGGATTATAATGACTGCCAGACTTAGGCATCGCGGCCGCAAATGACAAGGAGGATTTCTGCAAGAAGGAACACAGCTTTTACTACAGCCTTAATTTCCTTAAAACATACACACCCAACGCGCACCTACCCAAATAAAACACCGGAAACAAGGAGGTCAGACTCCGGACTGCAAGGTACACACACGGTGGGAGAGAGAGAGAGAGAGATGTGTGTGTGTGTCATATATTATAAGGTTAATACACACACACACAAACATATGTGTGTATGTATATGAGTGTATGAATGTCTGTGTGTGTATTAAGAGAAAGAAGAAAGAAAGAAAGAAAAAGATTAAGACTGACACCTTGTTTATTTTAATATAAATAATACATGTGCCCTCTTTTAATTCAATGCAAAACTGCATGTTACGCTGGGTGCATTTATATAGTCTTCTCCGGATTTAAAAAACACGCCGCTTAATTAAATCTATAGTAGATTTGACATATGACAGACCAGTAGCTACAGCATTTTATAGATACAAAAATCACGATATATCCAAAGCAATCCTTAAAAAAATAATAATAAAAAAAATCACACACGTAGGCGTCCATTTTTGGAACGTACCAAATGTACCAATGCATCGAGGGAGAACAGCGTGAGATTCGCTGACTTTTAAATTATTCGTTCTGACGGTTTTATGCTTTGGACTATTTTATGACTATTAATAAATACTGAAAATACTTTTAATAATATACATGAGTTTCTTAGTATGTTGCATGAAATAGATTTGTTTTAATTGTTTACCTAATTTTTTGAGTAGGTACGGTCCTTTTCCACCGGGGAGTGGGGTCCGTGCCGGTTGTAGTGCACATGGTGTGCTGAGGAAAAAGTCCTTTATTGTGGTTGTAAAATCAATCATCAGTATTTTTTTTTAACATCCGAAACGGCGAGGCACGCCTTAAATGCGGGATACTGGCAGGATGGAGGCCGAGGTTGAGTTTGAAGAAGGCGAGGAGCCTTCCTTTAGCGACCCGGAGGACTTTGAAGACGACATCAGTGATCAGGGTGAGAAAGCTGCCCAGATCGGCCAGCTGGAGAGCTGGATCTGCGGCCTGTCGCTTAATCTGCTCAAATGCAACTAACCAGTTAGTTTAAACAGCGCAGCAGAATGCGTGCTAATTACCCGTAGTGGCTCTGTAATCTCCCATGTTTTGTTACTTGGTGCTAGTCGCTGGGTAGTAGATTGAATACACATGTACGCATGTATATGCACATACATGCCGATGCTGACACATTAAATGTCAATGTCAAAAAACTGATTAGGCTGCAGGATATCGATGGTGCATATCAGTGCATTAGTAACGTGTGTAACCTCGATATTGATATTTATGATTTTTAGGACTTGGCTCCAGTTGTGATAAGGTTAGATGGCTTGTCCGGATAACGATTCTGCATGTATACGAAAGCGATGAATACTTCTGATCGTATGTGCACCAGATATCCATTCATTGATGAATATGCCTTTGATATTCTGTTATTTCCCCTGCTTTGCTTAAGGTTAACGGCAATCTGAAATGACACCAGATTTCAGACAGAAATAACGAGGCGATGTGGCTGTTTGGCGGGTTGATTGTATATGACAGCAGTGGCTCAGGGCAGTTTGTGTTCTCCAGAGCTCCTAGAGGACGTCGTCCGAGAGAGACCTCAGGAGGCAGATGGTATCGACTCTGTCATTGTGGTGGACAACGTTCCCCAGGTTGGACCAGAGCGCCTGGAGAAGCTGAAAAATGTCATCCATAAGATCTTCTCTAAGTTTGGCAAGATCACCAACGAGTTTTACCCAGAGGCTGATGGCAAGACCAAGGGGTCAGTGTGGCTGTGTATCGTACCGGGAGTCTTGCTGAGCTGGCTGTGCCTGTGGCTGGATGCACAGATGGTGCTGATGTTCATAAGCGGTGCCCCTTGTTCCGTCTTCAGGTACATCTTTCTTGAGTATACCTCCCCTGGCCAAGCCGCAGAGGCCGTGAAGAATGCTGATGGGTACAAACTGGACAAGCAGCACACCTTCCGGGTCAACATTTTTACAGACTTTGACAAGTAAGATTCTATTACGTTTTTGGCCAAAAAACTTGTGTATAATTTATCATCACGGTCTCTTGTGCCTCAAGAGAGATTCTCCGTCAAGGGCTAATGTGTGTGCAAAGCAGATTGTCCATCTGCAGGAGACCACAGTGAGAAAAATGCCTAGTTGGGTGGGACAAATCATCTGCTGAATGAGGGAAATATGATATCAGGGCGGTGCAATGGCAAGACTTCCAGAACATATACTGTCTTGTGTTTTTATCGGGAAAGACTCTGGGTTTCATTCTATTAGAACTCAGCTCACACTACCATATCTCAGGCATGGCAGTGTCTGTTTCTAGATCTGTTCAAGCTAGGATAAGCATCTTGTCACGTCTGAGTACTGGAGGAGGGGAACATGTCGTACTGTAAGCGTTATGTGTCTACCTGTATTCTTATAGCATTTCTATAACTGTTCTACCCTTGTTTTCCATCCTTCCAGGTACATGAACATCAGCGACGAATGGGAGACACCTGAGAAACAGCCATTCAGAGACTTTGTGAGTACCATCCTACTGTTACGCCTCATGGTGTTCCCAGCTGGTACGGTTGACGCTTACACGTTTGTGTGTGACATTCACCAAGGGGAACTTGCGGCACTGGCTGGAGGACCCTGACTGTCGTGATCAGTACAGCGTGATCTTTGAATCTGGCGAAAGGACAGGAATATTCTCCAATGACGTCAAAGAGCCAATCTTGGTTGAGGAACGGCCGGTGAGTGATTTCACTGGGCTGCCATTCTCTAGCTGGTCCTGTTGCTCCCGCTTTGGTGGGTTAAATCTGGCTTAACCCAGTGTTTCTCTAACCAGTCCCTGGGGCCCCCAGACGATCCAAGTTTTTGCTCCCTCCTAGTTCCCAGAGAGCAAAAATGTGGACCGTCTGGGGTCCCTGAGGACTGGTTTGAGATACAGTGGCCTAACCCAATTCATCTCTGTGTCCCCCCAGCGCTGGACGGAGACCTACGTCCGCTGGTCTCCCAAAGGTACATACTTGGCCACGTTCCACCAGAGGGGTATCGCACTGTGGGGGGGGGAGAAGTTCAAGCAGATCCAGAGGTTCAGCCACCAGGGCGTCCAGCTGATTGACTTCTCACCCTGTGAAAGGTGCTCCTTCTTGTTATCATAAAGGCTTTCCATGTTACAATGATTAACAGTAGCAGGTTAGCAGCGATTATTGTAATGTGTTTCAGAAATGGATGACAGTAATGGGTCTACAATAGTGCAGTAAAAGGGTGTTTAATGAATTCTTTAATGTTTTGAAGTCTAATGATGTAAAGCTAATTTAACTGTCAGTTTTACAGCGTACCTCACCAGTTATATTCAAAAAATAGGTGGACTTAAAGTCTTGCTTTTTACTTAACTTTATTGACGATTTCAAAATACATTACAGCTGTTTTAAACACTTTTCAAATGACAGTACTGTACAAATTAAATTACTGAACTGTGTGTAATTCAAATATGCTAACATTCAGTACTGTACATAATCAATCAGAATCCTTTTATTAATCCTATTCCTATTAATTATTTTATTATTTTTATAATTCCTTGTATGGAAACATACTTGGCTAATAAAAGGATTCTGATAATCAGTTAGATTCAATTTTATTTATGCAGCGCATTTTCACGTTACATTGTCTCAAAGCGCTTATCGTAGTTTCGCTGTTGCATCTCTTTGGCTCGTTTTTGGCGGTTTCTCATAAGCTTTGATGTGTCTATATTTGTCATTGAGAGAAAATTACATTCTTTTTTGCGACATGTTTTCTGTGCGCGTTGCATTAACCTCAGGTAGATAGCCAGAAGCAGATGGGTTACTGCAAGGCAAAGTAAGGCAGTTTGTACAGGAATGATTTTGTCCCAAGCTTTCTGATCCATATAAATGGTTGATCACTATAACCATGATCACTATAAGTGGTTTGCACTGTATTTAAATTTAAAAGTATCAGGATAAATGATAATCTTGAGTTGTGGGGGGGGGGGGGGGGGGGGGGGGGGGGGGGGGGGGGGGGGGGGGGGGGGGGGGGGGGGGGGGGGTGGGGGGGG
>JAODKC010000048.1:6508756-6523407 GCA_026777985.1 Mormyrops attenuatus | reverse complement strand
TTGCAATGCTGGTCAAATTTAGAGATTACAGATTAGAGATTTCGAATTTAGAGAAAAAAAATAATATGTGTATGTATACAGGCAGTTTTTATCCATAACCCTTATAAGTCAAATTTCACTCAAATCAAATTTACCCCCCCATACAATTCAAGACATCTTTTAGCAAAAAATATATAAGCCTAAAATAGGGATACACCAGTACTGATACTAGTATCGGTATCGGCTGCATTACAGTTCTCATCTACTCGTAATGAGATGTCAGCGATATTGTTAACGAACAAAATAAATGGGACAAAAATATCTGCAGTGTGGAAATACTTCAATACTACAGCAAAAAACTAAGGATAACCTTTTTGCTGTGGAAAAAAAACAGAAACTCTTACCCACATGAAAAATAATCTTTAAGTAAATTTACTATGAAAATATATTTAAAGTTTTGCACGGTATGTCTTATTTTGGTAAGTGAGCGGGATCCAGAGACTGGGGCATGACTGTTGCAGGACCTGAAACTTTTATTTAGTCTCTTTTTTTTTTTTATAGTGCAGAACCAAAAAAAAAACACGATAAATTAGTGTGCCTCTTGCAAGGGGTGAGACTGAAGAAGCCTTAACATCTTGTTTGATGGCAAGCCAGAACAGGGCAAGGGCTGAGGCAAAGCTGGCACTCAAGCTGTTTGTTTAAAGAAAAAAAATCCCAGGAACATTAGTACAAACCAACCTGACATGTTTCTCCCCTGCAATCTCTGTTGAATATAGAAAGAAATGTGGCTGGCAGACTGTTTTGCTGCTGGGTTCCAGAATTAGCAGCATAGGTCTGTGGGGTTGCAATTTGTGCAGGGCACCCTCCTGCTGTCTAACCCAAGACAGCCCCCCCCCCCTCCATAAAGCACTATGTTATCATTCACAAGTGCGGCTGGCAGGAGCGTTGATGACCTGTGCTTGGGCTAGTGATCTCTCTGAAGAGGATGACGGTTCTGGAAAATCCATTGGCATCATTGTGTTTCCAGCCACCCATGTGAAGGACTTTAGAGGAGTAGTCCTGCGGGTCCAGGAACCACCAAGTGGTGTCCTTAGCCCTGCCCGTCCTCCAGGGCAGGCCCAGGAGCTTCTTCATGGCCGGGTTGATAACCAGGGCCTTGCATTCCATGGTGGTGTAGTTTCTGTGGTATTCAGCTTCCTGGAGAGATGCAGGACAGAATGTTCTTCTGCGAAGTTTTGAGAGTTCTGGTTCCAAAACCAGTTCAAAGGCCATACCTAGGTTTTGATTGCTGGCTGACGGTAATTTCAGAAACCTCTACGCTTTCCTGTGGTTGGAGCAGACCATGAACAATAAGCTAACCTAAGTAATGGGCCTCAGTTAAGCTAAGGTGACAGTTAGCTGGATTGACAGTCAGGCTGTCCTAACGGATGGCATCCAGGACCTTCTCAAGGCAAACGAGGTGTTACTCTCAGTTGTGAGAGTGCACGGCCAAAGCCTATCATCTTCTGAAATGTGGCAGACGCCCCATGAACCTCAAACAGGAGAATATTGTATTACGCCTGGTCCCCTGGGATACTAAAGGAGTCTTTTCTTTGGCTTCTTGGGTGAGGTTCAAAGTGCTGATATACCAGCCTTACCTATCTACCTGCTTGTTGATCTGAGGAAGGGGATAGCCACCTCAGTCAGCCTCCAGGGATCATTATAGAACCATAGAGATCCATTAAGCTTTGGTACCATCACTCTCAGTGTTGATCAGGCACTCTCTGACTCTTCAGTCACCCCTAGCTGTAGCATTTTTGGATTGCTGCCCTTTGGGCCTCGGGGATGTGGTTCAGACATTGTGATATGGTATGGTGGACATCAGTTATGGTAATGGCCCATCAGCACCCAAAGATCCTACTCCATTGTTACCAAGAGGTCTGGCCCCAGTTGAGGGTCCTTTTGCAGACAGGGGGCCCAGGTCAACCCAAATATTGAACAAGTTGACATGGAGGAGCTGCTGCTCCTGGTGCCAGCATAGCTGCTGTACCCAGTAGTCAAAAAAGACCAATTCCACAACTATGATCAGCCCCTGCCATTTGGCAAGGAAGACGTGGGGAGTAGTACTAGTCTTGATCGTGGTACTGGAAGTCCTGCATCTGGGCAGGTTGGTTATAGGTTTGTGTTTGTTCCCCTTGAGCCTACTCCATGTGGTACTGAATGATGGGCATCACCCACTTGATCCCCTCTTTCATTTCCTGCACAGTCCACCACAGTTCAGAAGGGGGATGGTTGTTCTTCCCAGGCCTCACTGGCTATATCAAGCTAGCCTCAGGGTTGTCTCCCAAACAGGAGCTTGTAGAGGGTGAACCTCATGGAGGACTGGGGTACCTACCAAATTCCAAACAAGACATATAGTAGTGTCATGTCCCCAGTTCTGGCCATTCTTGACAGTCATGCATTATTAGCATGTACTTAAGGGTCTGATTAAAGTGTTCGACCAGCCCGTCTGGCTCGGGATGATACACTGAGGTATGGACGTGTTTTACTTTCAGCTAGGCACACAGATTTTTCATCATGCAGGACATAAATGCAGAGCCCCGTTTAGTCTCAATCTCCTTAGGGAGGCCCACCTGACTAATGAGGAGGAACTGCTCCCTTGCTACGAGGACCAGGATGTACTCATGACCCCAGTCAGACTTGGCAAGGGGTCCCGGCAGCTCTATTCGAATGAAGGCGACTTTGATGATGAGTGGGGGGGGTGGGGGGGGTGGTTGTTGGCATTCAGCAACTTGACTGGATCTGCTGGGAAGAATCTGAAAATGGATGAAGGTTCGACGTGGGAGGCTTAGCTTCAGAAATGGCATCCCTTACCAGCTGGAGGGATGGCTCCAGAGTGGGGAGGTCCCCGGTCAGGGGCACCCTACCCAGCAGCGGCCGTGGGCCTGGGTTATCTTCGATAGCAGGGTCTCAGACCCTGGCCAGTTGCATCCCAGCAGGAAATTGACGGGCAGCCGTGGTGCACTGCCCATCTTCAGAGTCCCCTCGCCTGCGGGGCTAATGCTGTACAGTAACGGCCATGGTGGGAGATGAACCCGAGCAGACCAGCATGTCTGCTTTCAAAGCATCATAATCCTGAAGCTAGCCAGAACGGGGTCAAATAGGTGGCCTGGGTTTGCTCAGTCTGGAACAGGGCCAGGATCTTCTCCTAGTCAATTTATTCTTCAATGTCTTCCACATCTGTGAACTTCTTGAGCACCTGGTGGGCCCCATAACAAACAGCGTCTTCAACCACTGGTGAGGGGGGGGGTGGGGGTTACAAGCATGATGCTGGGTAAGAGCCTTTAGGTGAGCAACAAGGTCCCACCCCCACCTGAGGGACACCTACACCTGTTGTTGGAGTTGGTCAGCCATCAAGAGGGTCTCTTCATCCACCGCCATTGTGTGCAGGTCAGCTTCCAGGTCCCAAGTTACCCGCATTCTGCATCACTGCAAGAAAGACTGGGGCACAATGGTTGTGGTGCACAAAAAATTAAAATTTATTTTGCCTGTTATTTTACAATACTAGGACTGACCTGAACTTCCGGCAAGGCGCATAGCTGAAGGAACTTGTAATTCAGGGAGAACTGTGAGGGGAAAGGAATACGGGAGGTAGATTGTTGGCCGGCCGTGGCTTGTTTTGCTGCTCCATATTTAGGGTCTAGGATTTGGCAGTAGCAGTTTGTGAGGCTGAAATCCCCGCAGGGTGACATCCTGCTGTCCAATGTGCAGCACATACTGAACTTATTCAAGACACCTTAGAGCAGTAACACATATCAGGCAAAAATATAATAGTAATATGTACTAAAGAACACCTATGAAATAAATGACTTTGAATATTGTATTTTCACTATAATTGTACTTTCAGCCCCATACCCATCAGGGCTAAAATGCACTGTGCTGTGACACATTACTCCTGTGATCATCATCAATATTATCTGCCATTTGTGCCACAGTAGCCAGTAGCCCCTCTGCTGGTCCGTCCCACACTGGACGGACCAGTTTTTTGCTGTAGTATTGAAGTATTTCACATCTCACATTGATTAGTCTTGGTTGCTGAACACCCTGTCAGAGGTTTGTGGTTTTCCCCTCCTCAGACCACTCTCAGTAGGTGCTCACCACGGCTGAACGAGAGCACCTCACAAGCCTTGCTATTCCGGAGATGTTCTGACCTTGTCGTCTAGCCATGATGATATGGCCCTTATCAATGTCACTCAGATCTTTATCTCTACCTGTTTCTTCTGCGTTCAACATGTCAGCTACTGAATGTTAGCCTACCGTCTAATACATCACAGAATTTGACATGCACCATTTTTACGAGAGTCAACAGTATTTGCTTCACATGGGGGAATAATGTTTTGGTTTATTGGTGTAAAAACAAGACGGTGTGAAGAGGCTGCGGGATTCTGGAATGATTTTGTGGGTTTAACAAGTTTTTTGAAGTTTGATTTACATGAGTAATGCCAGGTAAATTTCTCTCCAGCTTCTGAAAGTCGCCTGTGGCATTTGCCTTCCGTAGGTGTGGACACGGATGAACTCGACAGCAACGTTGACGACTGGGAGGAAGAGACGATTGAGTTTTTCATCAACGAAGAAATCATTCCCATTGGAGATCTGGCGTAGTCCATGTACGAACTCTGTGTGTGGTGGATGTAGTGTATTGGCACTGATTTTAAGACAGCCCCCTACTTTGTTAGCTGCTATTTTTGAGAATTTTTTTGGAATACCAAATCTTATCTTTATAAATCACTGTTAAAAAGCCACCACAGAAAATCACATTACAGTAAGTGTATTAAACAACAGACATCCCAATAAACAAATGTATTATTTGAGTGGGAAAGGTTAGATAATCAATAATACAAACTCCACAACCCCAGAGAACGCAGAATGTTTTTGATGCAGCAGAGCCACATAAAGAGTGCAAACAACATAAAGTGGCAAGTGGTTGAGTAATTTTAACAAAAGAGATGACAGTTTTAAAATGAAAGTTACTTTCTTTATTATCAGCCACAATCTGTTTAATGCTGCCAGTAGGACAGACAGGGAAGCTAACAATCTACACAACACTCACTAAGAAAACATGCATTCCATATTTAAAGTATATGGCCAATTTCCAGCCAGGAGGTGGATAATTGACACCATCTACTTTTGTATGTGTATAATGACATTTAAATTCCAGCCCTCAAATATGACGACCCTAGTTTTTTTAGATGCATTTTTTTTTCTTATAAATATAAGATGCATCTTATACTCGGGCCAATATGGTATATTGTTAATAAATACATTTAAACATTGATTTTCACAACAGTGTAGAGGAGCGATAGATGAGGTAGGGAAAATGGGCCACAAGTCTAGGAAAGTGTGTTCTAATGAAACAAGGGTCACATCTACAGGCATAATGTAAATGCCCATAAACAGCATGTGGCTTTCAGCGAGAGTCTATGGAAAAACAATGCAGGTCAAAGCATACCGAAGAGGACATACACATTAAGTGTACTGAGTAATTAAGGGCTTAAAATATGTTAAACTAATGTAATCCACTGATTGCAAGTTTTTGTGTTCTGTCAACAGTAAATCTGACTTCGAAGTGCTCAGCTGCATCGTGGAGGAGAAGCATCTGGGATCTGACCACTGACCCTGTTGGTTCAGCACAGTACTTTTGCCTTTTAATACTGCGGTGAGAGGATCTTAAGCTACAGTCTTGCTTTTTCTGACATCTTTCCTGAACTGAGACCCCCCCCCCGCCCCCTTTTTAATTTCTGGTCATCGTAGTGAAGGAAGGGAGTGAGGCCACATGGCCCCATGTGCCGGGGCCCAGTGGGGCCAACCCTCATGCCTGGGGATCAGGACAGGGGTCCGTGTGAATTTTAGTGTGCAGAAACAGCACTACCGCTCCCTTTATCCTCCCCCTTTCAGGTTACCTGCTATTAAATGTGCAACACGGCAATAAAGTCTGTCGAATCCACCCAGACCTCAGCCTTCTGTTCTTATTTAAGACCTTTCTGTGATGCTGCTAAAATTACGACCCCTTAAATCTCTATTTGCAGTCACTTCTTTTCTCCATTTTCTCTCACTTTCACATTAGCTGAAATGAAGTGTGACACGGCAAGTTAAAATTGAACAGTTTACCCTCAGCGTTTGTGTTTACGGGGTCACTCTGGCCAGCCTCTAATTGCACATGTGCAGGCAGGTGGATTTCAGTGACGGGTGTATTATTGACTTTCTTATACTGACTTACTTAGTAAGTAGGTCACTTCAGCTGTTTCCCATGGGCCTTTGCTGTCCTAGACCTTGTAGATGTCTTCATTCACTTCGAAAATGGGATCGTGGGATGGCAATATGTACATTTGTTTTTGGTATGAATGTAACATCCCTGTGGCTATATTAGGACTTGCTGAAGGTGCAGTTTTCTGCATTTAACCAGGAACTGTTGTGTAGACTGGAATCCAGATGCAGAAGGCAAATGTCCTTAAAGAATGTTCATGTAGAGGCGGACTTTCATTGGCTAGTCTCTGTAAGCGTTGGGTATCCATTGGCTCAGAAGGGGAAAAAAGGAATCATGGGGGAAATCCAGGTCCACAAATGCTGAAAACGCCAAAGGAAGCTGAAGCAACTGCAGCAGTCGTGCTAAATTTACTGATGGGCACAAGCGGAGCTTCTCCTCGCCTTATGTAATGGGCGGTCTGAATTTCAAACTCAAGATAGTAAGAGTTTGACAGGGATGTAAACGCATGTCAGAGGGAAAGAGAAGTGAGGGGATGCGTGGATAATGGTTACGAAGGGTTAACGTGACGTTAAGTAAACGTGACATTTCCGTTTCTTTTTTTACTTTCTGGTTTGGTACATTCTGCCACCTTTCGGAAAATCAAACGCATGTCAAGGAAATTTGGCATGACAGGCGATGGAAATGGAATAAATGTAAAGGTCAGGTCTGCTGAAATGAAAATGCGTCAGAAAACAGTTTCAAATTTGCTGTTTTTTTTTAATGGGCTTGGTTTTATACATAGTCTTTGAGATGCTGTGCTTGGTAATATTTAATGAGATTACTTTGTTTTTGCGAAAACACATTAAAGTTACACTCCAGAGGAGAAAATTAATCTATGATTCGTACCTAGATAGCCCGAAGTTGTCAGCAGGACATTTAACGGTATCGAAATTGCAGTTATACAAATGTCATGTGGGTTTGTATATCTGGCTGGGATAGCTACTCCTAGGACAACAGCTTTAGATGTGATGACAGCAGTGTTTAATGGGGGGCTATTCTTAGATTTGGGAAGACAAGACATGAATTATATGAACCGTTTTCTGTTTCTGCCAAGCACTGAAAATAAATAACGCCCAACAGAGCTCAACTGTGGCGTCCCCCTCCTCAGCTTATTCACTTACAATCATAATTGGTCCTGTTTCTCACTGATAATCTGTACTTCACATGCTGTAAACTTCTTGTGCATGCAAATTACTGAAATAGTCCTTAATGTGGCTCATTCTTTGAATTAATAAGTAATTTATGTTTATAAATAATGATTCTTATGATCGCTATTCATACTGACATGCATTTTATGCGATTCTGGGTATCTTTTTCTTTGATGCTTGTGTTACTGAAATCGAAATATTCTGCAACCTGACAGATGAAGATAAAATGTTCACATTCATTACGGACCACTTTGTATTCTTTGGGTTCATTAGCAGGTAAATGGAATAAATGCCAGGAACAGAGCTCATTTTTATTAATAAATTTTATGAAGCCTGTAAGAAATCCCATTTCTTTTCAATGATTAGTGAACCTGAACAGAGGATGTATTCTCTCTCGGAGAAGCAGTGAGTCCCTTCAGAGCTATGTGTGAAAGATAAATCACAACTCTGATAAAGATAAAAACACAGCTCCTAGAAATATTTCTGTTCTTTCGCTAAAGGTGTTGTTATTACGGTAGAGGGTTTATAAAAATGCCGTCGTGTTTTTTTGTAATTATCTCCTAAAAATAACATTTCTAACTTTGTTGAGGTACCATGCTTTACTTAAGAACAAGTTCTTGTAGATTACTGAGTTTATTTGGTTAACGAATTTGTTCATTGCAATAGTATGTTTATTCAGATAGCAGATTTTGGTGCAGTGGGCTTGGTTTTAGGGACACATCCCAAGACTGGCTTGATCAACTTCTAGACAATTTCACAGAAAGCCATCAGCTGTTTCCTGTTTGTTTTGAATGAAATGTTCAGAATCTTCAAGCCGAGTGGGAATTTTTCCAAACAAGCAAGAAAAACATTAAAAACAAATGAGTGTTTGCAGACACTTTGTGAGGCCTCTGAACAGCATTCAGTAGACTGCTTGGGGCTTTACTGGCCGTTCCCTGCTTAAGAACGCTTCACTCTCAGTTTGCAGCCTGAAATCCATCTGCTATGGAATTAAGGCACATCAGAGGAATAAGAAAAAAACTCCAAAATGGAATTTTCCGAAAAAGCCAATTAGTCAAAAACCAGATTTTTTTTCCCCCCAAGGATGCTAATGAAAGGTGCTGTAGGCCAGACTCTGTGGTCAGTTTTAATATTTCTTTAGTTGTGCTAATCATGTGGCATGGGTTCATGGGCTGCACTGCCTTTTCACACCTTTAATTCCTGGGGCTGGAATCCTGTCTCTGCCCTGTGTGGAGTTTGCTTGTTTCCCCTGTGCTAAGCGGGTTTCCTCTGAAGACCAAAGACATGCAGTTAAGCTAACTGGTATCTCTGAGTTACCCATAAACTATGATATTGTGTGTAGGGGTCATGTATAGATTACATTGCGGGGACATTTGCTCCCCGAAGTGTGATAAACACCCTGTTATTCTGACGTTGCAGGGATCATTTTTTCAGTCCCCACATGGGAAAATTCAATTTAATAAAAATCTGTGACTGCTATTAAAAAAATTTAAAAATGCCATGAGTCTTGTATTTTGATTAGTTACCTAGTTAACCTTATAGTTAAGGTTTTGATTAGTTAGCCTTATGGTTAAGGTTAGGGCTGGGTAGTGGTTAAGGTTGTCATTGTTGGGATTAGGGTTTTGTCCATTGACATAAATGGATGTCCTCACAAACATGTGAATACCAACGTGTGTGTGTGCGTGCGCATTAGGCCTGCGATGGGCTGGCCCAGGATTATGCCCTATGCTGCCTGACCCTGATAAGGATAAGCAGTTGGAACCAAGCTTCCCCAATTCTGGTCCTGGAGGGCCAGAATCCAACACAGTTTGAAGATTTCCCTGCTCAACACACACCTTAATCAGATAATTACCTGGTCCGTGTTCATCACGGACTATGTTGTGTTGAACACTCTTTTGTGTTTTTCAAGCGTCTCAGCTATGGCTAGAATCCATCGTGGGCTCTACCTTTTTAATCTAGCGGGGTTTACATACACGTCACTGCTGACTGGGTAGCACCTCTGACCCACCAAGCGAGAGAAAATGTACTTCAAGGTCTGTTGCACAATGTTTCGAAGGGAACATGTCGTTCAACCCAGAAACCGTAACAAAATGTTGCACATCGTTTTCACCCGAACGTGTCCCAGGTTGAAATAGGGGAGTGTTTGAGCAGGTATATCTGCAAACTGTGGGGACTTGGGGAATCCTGAGTTAGAAGATGGATGGATGGACTATCATCTTATCCACAGTATTCCCTGCCTTGTAGCCATTGCTACCTGGGATAAGGTCCTGGCACCCCAAAACCCTGTAATGAATATGCAGATAGAAGACGGCAGAAGTCATCGTTTTGACTTTCACGGCCCATGGTCATATTGATATTTTAAGTGAGCGCTTCATGCAACCGTGATGTGAACATTCAGAATACCCACAAGGTTCAGGTTCTGTGAACACTTCAAACTGATACCTTCCTTGCATTTACTTAGATTTTGTGCAGTAGTGCAGAAAATTGTTTTTTTTTTTTCCTGGAGTCAATGCTGTAAATGTATCATTAGGTGATAATTAACCTCTCTGCAGGCTGTGTTCCCCACACATGGCCTTGGAGGGGGGAGGGGTAGGTTTTATTTTCACCTGCTGATTTTGGCCTCGTTCAGCAGTTTTACCTAGACACCCGTGAAGGAGGCTGGAATTCATGACATCTCAGATTTTCAGCTTTTGAACTGTGTGGCAGGACAGTCATCTCAGCACATTACTGAACATGGTGGGGGGGGTTACATATGCAACCAGACTGTCTGTCTGAAAGTGGTTGGGTGTCGCTAGATAACCTAAGAACAAAAGCAGGAGAGTAGTGCTCGTGTGGAAAACAATAAAGAAGGGAATGCAAGCTTTGTTTTTCAATTTAAGCTCCGGTTCATTTTAAGGCTTGACCACATCACCCCAATCCAAACCACAGCTGTGCTTATGACTGGTTTAAGCATCTATGGTTTTCCTGACAGTCTTCCCACAACCATCTTATATTGTGAAATGAGCCGTGTTTTTGACACGATATAAAGTCTGCCTTCGGTGACAGATGCAAACAGAACCTGGCCACCATTGTCCTGAGTGTTCCTGGGCAGGGCCATTGTTAGGTCTGCAGGCCTTTGTGTGGCAGGCCTGTAGAGCATGCAAGGAAACCTAGGTGCCAGCCCAAGGCTGGCAGTCCTTCATGGTAAGGGGGCTGCACACCATACTCTGCTAATCTGATGTGGGTTACAGTGAATGCTGCAGCACGACACCCAAATGATCCATGGCAAAGCGGCTAGTAAACAACTCCGACATCCAAACATGAGCTGAATAAGCCAATAGCATTCTGCTGTGTTAATCAGCAAACCACCCATCAATTAAGGCTTTATGGTGTAATCTAACGGGAATGACCTCACCGTATATAAAAAAAGAGCTGGAAATATTCTGGGTTTCTTGCATGAGAAAGATCTTACACATTATCTCTGCACATCCAGAACAAGCAGGGAGATGGGGGGGGGGTATTATTTTTGCAATCTCATAATTCCAATGTGTGTCTCTTACATAATGAGCAGAAGACCTTGACGTTAAAATGGGCAGTGAATGGACAGCACCTTACTAGGGTGTAAATGACAAACAGTAATTAATAGAATAACAGATAAAAAGGCCTGTAACTGGAATGGACATTTCAATAGAAGACGTTTTGATGGAATAAAACTTTCAGTAATTGCATTTTAATACAAAACTGCTCGTAGGCCAACTTGAATATTTTTTCTTCAGGATGTAGAGTGAATAATCAGATAGAGGCAGACTGAGTAGTTTTCCCCACTGTGTTTAACAGCAGCATAATGTCTGTCAGTTTCCAAAAAATGAGCAGCGTGTAAATCTTGTCGTCTGGTGTGTCAGGGGCGATTCTGACCCTTATGGGCGCTCAGTCCTCCCCCCCCGCCATGATTAAATTTGCCGGGAGTAGGAGGGATCCCCAGTAAAGTTTACCGAGCCAGGGAACATGAAACATACAGTATACGAAAACCTGGGACAAATTGCTAAAATTGCTATTTTTCAGCCCCCCTAAATAGGGTCTAGAACTGTGTATGGTGTTAAAGCCTCAAGTTAGCATTAGAAACATTAACATCATTGCAATGGCATGCTACATACGTGGCGAGACCTTCCCTGGCTTCCCAGTGGAAGACGGGCAGCTGGGCATTTTTCAGCCTCTGGAAGATGAAGGCCAACGTCTAAGACATGTAGACGCTCGGGTGAGCAAATCAGCACTTTAGCGATGCCTCACGGTGACGACGGTCTGATATACAGTATTTCTGCTCTGGGGCAGCGTGATCTGCCACAAAGCCGGGAGCACTGGTATCAGTATCTCACATGGAGGCAAACGGAGGCAAACTTCAGCCGCACTGCATTTCACACCAGTTAGTCAGTTGCCACTTTATGTACATATTTATGTAAGCTGTGCAAAGATGCCATGCACAGTTCTGTCCATTCTGAGTTATATTTAGACCCAAAATGGGAAATAACACAAAATGTGCCAATAATAAGTATCAAACTGAATGCTGGCTAAAATAACTGCAAAATCACAATCCCTGCGAATAATAAGTGATGATTGAGTAACTATATGCTGACACATCATTTTAAAGCTCTCTTGACATGTATTCAATCTTTTTTAACACGATAATCCGACTTCCGGCTCATGAGAACAAACGCTGCATTCACATGTTTCTTTAGTGTTTGTTTTCAGCTGCGCCTCCCACATGTAACTTCACGGCAACTGTTATTTGACACTTTAACTGCATCTAGGCAGCCTCAGTCTGCATCAAGCATCCTGTGGTTAACAAAGGCTTCCATATAAACAATAATAATAGCTGACAAATATATAAGCTACTGAGCAACACTTTAACTCCTGGGGGGTATTCTCCATACGTCGCTTAAATCATACAAGATCAGAAGTCTCGTCTTGGATCAGCTAACGGCGGTAAAACTCAAGTGGTTATGTCGGCTCTCCAAACGCACCTGAGGATTAGATTAGCATAGCTGGATTCAATCATCTGAGATGATTGCGCGCTCCCATGCTGCTTGAAAAGCCCATATATATCTAGGCTAGGAAAGATGATCGGCAAGTCACTTATTGGTGGATAGAGATGGCAAAAGAAAGAGTGCAATTTTTTTCCCAGGCTGAGCAAGACGTTTTACTGGAGGGGTGTGATGAATTCAAGGAATTAATAAGTAAAAAAGGAAACACCGCAAAAGCAACCAAAACTCGAAAAGAGGGCTGGCAAAAAGTGGCGGACAAATGAAAGGCATAAGTGTTTCTTTAATTATTTGTATGCATTGTCAACTTTCCACAGTGTTACGTCATTTATTATTCATTATAACATTATTTATTCATTATAATACAGATGTAAGCACAGTGAGGACCTGGGAACATGTTTAAGTTACGTAAGTACAAAAATACACTCCAAATTGGTAAATCTTACATATCATAGCATAAACAGTTTCAAGAACATTTGTTTTATTGATATTATTATTATTACTATTATTACATGATATTATTGCTATAAAAGCTAATAAGAAGAAGGTGGAGCTAAAAGGAACTGGTCCAGACCTCACCCCTGCTGAAGAGCTGACTCTTCAGCAAAATGCCCGTCGCTCTGTTTCTGAGGGCATTGGAGGGGGACGCTCAGTGACGGGATGCAGCACTGGTCACTTCATTGCGGATAAAGGACCTGCGCTGCACATATTTGCGCTTTGTGTCCTGTAGGTGTGTTTTCAGAGCCCTTGTGGTTCACTTTCCGAATATTCTTTTTTTGATGATTCAGTTGCAGGGAGTGTCATAAAACTTTCACCTGTGTCTGAGCAAGGAGAGGCTGACCCATGTGATGTGTTGGATGAGGACAGTGTCTAACCACTCGTCAGCAGAAGCAGTAAGTATGTAAATTCTTAGTAATAACGTATAAACTCCACTCTAAGCATTCCTGTACTGATAGTGATGGAAGTGTTGTGCAGGAGCCCATTGCCAGCACACATGCCGGTCTTGGGATACAATCCACATGAAAAAAGGGAGATGCAAAGATTGGTTGAGATGTCCTAATGAAGCTTCTTGAACTATTTGTTGTTAAGGGTTCCAGGGTTCAAAGTGCCATACTGTGAGCCTTTTCATGACACCAGAGGGTTCGTATATATTACTGCGGATGCAAGAGGAACCATGCTGACAAAAATCCTAAGGCATTTGTATTTGATTTTTATTTACAGGGAAATGTGCGTGCTTTGTACAAAGAATATCTTTGACAGAAAAAGACATACAGAAAATTAAAAATGAGAAAAATACAGCACATAGAGATAGAAGAACTGGGGAAAACCAAAATCAAGTTGCAGATCCAACTACTTCAGAAACAAATGGTAAAGAATTCATCTCTCTATTTCACATTTTATGTACTTTTTAATCATTCTCTCCCGCTAAGGATGTCGTGTCTTTGGTAATAAACATACCATTTGTGTTGAACAATTGTGTCATCATTATTGAAAATATTGGGCCACGATTCTGTCTCAGGCAGCTCTGCCACTGGGGTGGTCTAGGTGCACTGGCTCAAAGTCATCATCAGGCTGCACCACCACCTTCGGGACCCTTTCTTTCCTGATGGTGGCTATGTTGTGTAAGACAAAGCATACAACAATTATGTCACATGTCCTGTTGGGTGCAACCCTCACCCTGTTTAGACACTGAAATCTCTCCTTTAGGTGGCCAAAGGTAATTTCAATTCATACCCTCATCCTACACAGAACTGCATTATATCGAATTTGTGGACCAGGGATGGGCTTGGGGAATGAGGTCATTAAAAACTGTCTGCAGATGCCCCCTGTCTCCAACTACTGTGGGATCCCCTCACGATGACCTGCGTAACAGTTTTGCATTAAATCAATGCTTTGCCATGATTTCTAAATATGTATGGGTATTACCTCATTCAAGTTTCCAATGCAGGTGTGATTCCCTAAAAATTCTGGAATCCTGATCTGACCCTGGCCATCTAGCCTCCACGTTTGAAATGATGCAAGATGCAGCATAGATCACCTGAGAATGTATTCATAGCATGTATGTTAGACAAATTTATTCACTATGTCCACAGACCTATTGGCTATTTTCAGCTGTAATGTAATTGGTTACACTACCTGTACATTAATATAGGGTGACCAGATAATCCATGTCATGGAGGACACTTTGAGCTACTTTGGGTTTTACAAACTACTTTCAAACTGAAA
>JAODKC010000048.1:6487716-6503229 GCA_026777985.1 Mormyrops attenuatus | reverse complement strand
AATTTTACTGTGGGTGTTGCTGCGAGGTTTAGCTGCCATATCTAAGGAAAAGTGGTAGTAATGGAGATGGAGAACTTACTAAGTGATAAATATCAAAAAATATTTTTTTTAAGGAGGAAGTGTTTTGTGTAGCTTAAAAGGAAACAAGGGCAGCTTTTATATAAGTGAGAAATAAATATCCGTCAGTTGATTATCATCATAACTTAACTAGTACTGTTTTTTTAGTGCTTTAGAGCTCATTAAGCACTCATTTAGCGAGGAAAGTAAGACGTTGAAAAGGACAAAAGTAGGCCATGCACTGCTGACCTCATCGCCAGTGGCAGTTTGGCCAATGAGAATTGCGTGGGCTTGTTAGCACTTAGCCAATCAGCACATCACACACAGGAGTATTTTCTGTACCATTTGTGGACTGTAATTATAAATACACAAAAACCACACATTGTATTATGTTGTGTTAAAAGCATGCCGTTGTTTAATCTGCTAATTACTTTTTATAATCAGGTTAGTGGTCTGCTGCCTCGACTGGATATGTACTTCTGTGTAGTTGTTTTGTTTCAATTAATCTCTTGTTTGAATTCATCAGGTATCAATATATAGAAACAGAGAAATCTCTGTCAAAGTTTCGCTGTACTAAACTTATTACTGGCAACCATGACAAAATTTAAGTATGCAGCACTTCAATTTTATTAAATTTGAAATAGTGTAGTGCCCAGCATTTAAAATGATTTGACCCTTTGGTTTCAAACGAAAAAATGGCATATATGTGTGTGGTATCTAAGTGTGCTGGCTGCTCATTAAAATTTATATCCAATGAAAAACAAGATTCTGGACAATGGAAGGACAACATATTCTTATTCCCAGTAGAGTTCTGTTCTTTCCCTTTGACGTGCTATTCGTGTTATAGATGTATTTTTTTTAATGTATATTTGGAAGTACACAATCGTATCTAAGGAGCTTGAAAAAATGTTTCCTCTATTTGTAAGCCAGTCGTAAATGGTCGTTGATTTAGAGGGGGATAGAATATTTTAGTGAAATTCATAGTACAGTGTTTTCAAGCTGAACATGTGAACCGGTGATAACTTGCTGCTGTTTGCACACGAGTGGATTCTGGAATGTTCCAGCTTCCCTCTGCGGGAATTCTGGGAGAACGGTGGAAGGGAACATTGGCTTCAAGAGGTGTCTGGCGTTTGGAGATAAAATAAAGGGTTTTTTTTTTTACCTCTTCTGCCCTAATCCGAGCCTAAAGCCCAACCAGCCCTGAGAAACATACAGCTGATTATCCTAAGTTGAGGTGACTGCACTGTCCGATTTGTTTGGGAACAGTGCCTTGTTCCAGACGGGGAGAGGGAGTGAGTTACATGCCAAGAAATATTTTTATAAATTGAATTTATTTTATTGAGTGAGGCTAGTCTCATTTCTCTGGGAATATTTTAAATTAGGATATTCTAACATGCATAGTAAGTTTATGCTGAGTGTAAATCAAATATGGCGCCAAAATTATTGGTTATATTTTGAAACTTTTGAGTGCTTGTTTCTTCCAAGGAATTTATGTCTCTTTTTTGGCCTCTGTGTAAAAGTTCTTAAAAGAGGAAGGTCTCATTCTTTCAGATGCAGCTTCTCTAGCGTGAAAAGGTGTCATATTTTATATCAAATGTTTACTCTGTTTTTCCTGTAAAATCAGCAGAGCTCTGTATGTTCTATTCATGTTATTTCAGTTGGCCGCCTAAAAGATCACTGTGTTTCAAAATGTATGCACAAATCAGAACAACAGGATATCGGCTAAGAAAACAAACAAAAAAAAAAACGGGTGCATATTCATGCTTGTGTAATGTTATTAGCGTGGTGAGGCTGATTCTTCTGCTTGCCGATGTGAGCCCTTGGTGGAAACTGTTTTTAAAAATTATTTATTTCTGTATTATTTAAAACAATTTAGTTCCATAAGATGGGGCAAAGAGAGTATGGGAAAAAATAGGGCAAAAGGGAAAAGTAATAGATCAATGCATGATTTATGCCTTTTGAAATTTTTATTCTTGGTGATTTGAATAAAGTTTTCAGTGGCACTTGGTTTTTGTCCTTTTTTGGTGGGATTTATTTGTATTTGCTTTTTTGCATGTGACGCACGAGTTGTATTAATGCATCAGGAAGTACAGTGTGTTGAATTAGCCAATCGGGTGCTTATTGCACCTTTTGGCTCCTGTCTTCAGAGCAGATTGGGTGCATTTCAGGTTAATGTTCTAGCTGTTATGTTTATAGAAGAAGCAGTTTCTTACCCTAGCAGTGTAACAATTCACCTAGCTGTCCTGAATCTGTGAAGCACAACATTGCGGAAGTGATGTAATTGCAGGTCTGTTCTATCGGTGTCGTTTTACGGTCCCGGTGAAGGCTTCAGGGTGAGCTAAGCCATCCAACGGTCGACGTGTGATGTGCTGTCCTGCCAAAACATGTTACCAAGTGAAAATCCTCGATAGAATGGACAGAACAGACAAAACATTTAGCCAAATCCTTCATTAAAAATATGAAGGTTTAGTTGTGAAATTCAGGACCATTTCATAGCTGTGAACATGACACCTCTAAGCTTGTTCTTAGTGCTACTTTGTAGATCACTCTGTGTAGGCTGGTGATTTCGAAGACTCACATTTAGCAACCATGCTATATGTTACAAAATCTTGCTTCTTGGCTAAAGAAAACCCTGCAGTAGCCAGTGTCTACAAATAATACTCATGTTGTTTTTTTCCCTCCTCTTCTCTATTGTAAGCAAGCTGCAGTATCTAGAAAATGATGAAGATGGGAATGGGACTGCTTTAGCAGCATACCACACAAATGGAGGCAAGACCTGTACAGGCTTTGCGAAACGGACTTTAAGCTCTTTGGATATCCAAAACCAGAAAAGCTACTACAGAAGTAGACATGCCTTTGTCAGCGTTTGTGTGGGGCTGCAGTTTTGTTTAAAATATAGAAATACTGTAGCATTACATCCCATGGTCGATATAAAATTTAAACATCCCAGCCTGCAGTGATTTGACAACCTGTGATTTTCTAGTGGTCTACCGAGGTGATATTTGTTAGATGCTTGTTGATTCAGGTGGTTCATTTCACAGTGTGGTTTCCTTTGCATAAGGAGATTTGTCTTGCTGCAGAGAACTACAATTATGCAATGCTCAGGCATGGATAAATCAATTTGAACACCCTTTCAAATACAGTGCAAAATATCTCAATCGTTTTAAGAACATTCCTTGTAGTTTTTCTCCCCCTTGGGCCTTTTCACACGTTCCTGAGTATTTAAGTACTAACACTGAAATTAACCACTTAGGTTTCAATCTAAACCTGAGCAGGTTTCAGTCCAGCCCCGAGCAGGCGTGCAACACTTTAAAGAGCGCTGGAGAAAGGGCGCCCACTGCTGTGCGCCAAGGCAGTGACAGTCGAAAGGCGCTATTTAAAAGCTGTGTCAATTACATTACGACTACTATTAGTTGTTTATCCTATTGTACGGGGGAGGCTAAAGGTAATAAGCAAATGCATGCTCTGTCACCCATAATCTATGCACTATCAAATGTAAATTTATCATTGGCTAACCTCTACTTGGAGTGAAGCTTCCCTATTTTATGAGATATGATTATGTGCCCTATTTTCCACTAGGTGGCAACACTGTGCCACCTATGGAGTAAACTGACAAAAATATACATTAAAAAAAACCCAAGAGTGTGAATATTATAATACATGTATAAACTGAGGTTTGAATGAAAATCATTTTGGGTATGTAGCCATCCTGACTGACCCCGAGTCATTATATATGCTGGCTTTATATCCAAGTGAGAGAGCTGCACTTTTCAAACCCACATGACAGAAACAACAGGAGAAATAAAAAATGGATGTTGGATGGTGGTATGGAAATCTGTATTTTTATTGTTTGGTTCCACTAGAGTGCTTCTGTATGGCTCGGGAGCATCTGTCATGTATTAGCCTCCAGAGAAAGGTCAGTGTCAGGTCCCTTGCTTTGGGAGGTGTTCTGAGATGCAGGCGGTTTCGTGTATGCATGTGTTGCTCAGTGTACCATGATAGTAGCCAATGAGAGCGCCAATTCTTACCACTTCCTGTAAGCCCTTGGCAGCCTGGGTACAAGCACAACAGTGTCGCCATCCTAATGCGTCTGACACAGTAGGGTGGAACATCGAGGTACACTCTGTGAGTACTTCATGTTGTGGAAATAGTTGTCTAATTTCAAGGTAATGGGAACTCAACTGCTGTTCGATCCTGTTTTTTTGTCCCATTTAAACAGAACCAGGCGATGTGAGCTTGGCCTGCCATTAGGCTTCGTCTTTCAATGAGTTAGACGGCATCATTTGAGGGGGACAAGACGGTTGGTGCACAGCTCGTTACCTTTGCTGGGTCGTAGAACCCATTCATGGATACTGTGTTCCATAATAGAGGATATGGAATTAAAATGCGATGCAGTATCAATGGTAGTCATTCATGCCAACGCTGCTGTCATGTTTCCATACCAGCAAGTGACTCACTGGCCCAGTACTTCCAGCCTTCTGAAATTTGTCTGCCCATAGGAAAGCAATGATGATGATGAAATGTTTGCGGAGGGAATGTATTGTGAGTGTTGGATCGTGTTCTCGCTTGGTCTGGGTAAAGGAGCTCATTTCCATTGCCATAAATCACAATCAAACTCATTTACAAAGGATGGCACTTGTAATGAAGGTGAGAATGAAAAATGACCCCCCCGCTGACAGGGGTTCACCCTGGGAGGGGAGTGTCTGCACTTTTCTTTCGCTATGCAATTCTCTGCCTCGCCTACAAGCCCAAACCCACATCCAGTTAAAACCTACATGTGTGCATTTCCAGAATCAATGGTGATAGAATCGATATCAGACTTTAGAAGGGCTTGCTCTCTTAATACATCGTTTTACACTTCTTGGTGAATGGGAACATGGATTAAATGGTCACACTAATGAAGAGCACAAAACTAAAATATATCGAGGTCTTTTCCACTATTAGATAGTAATCCTTCTTTGTCATTATCCTGAAGATGGCAAGTTGTGAGCAGATGAACACAGATATGTCTCATTCTGCAATTCTTGCCATGTAATGACTCACCAGCAAGTAAAAGACTCCAATACAAGATCTGTGCCCCAACAAGATCAATTAAAAATACATATTCAGTATCATAGACATAAACTGATCATTTGCAGTGGTCAGTACCTACAAAGGTGGTCCAAAGAAGACCAACCAGTGTACCAGTGACTCAATGATGCACTTGAGGAGCAAAGGCTAGTCTGGTCTGATCACACAGGTGAGCTACTGTAGTAAATTGTGATATAAAGGTGCCAGAACACACAGTGCATCACAGCTTGCTGTGTATGGGGCTGTACAGCCACAGACCGGTCAGAGCGCCCATGCTGACCCCTGTCCACCGCTGAAAGCGCCTATACATGAGCGTCAGAACTGGACCCGCGCCTATAAGTCATGTTTTTTGTTACATTGTGTGGATGGCCACGTGTGCGTGACTCATTTAGCTGGGGAAGAGATGGCATCAGCATGTCCTATGGGAAGAAAGCAAGCCAGTGTGATGATCTGGGCAATGTTCTGCTGGGAAACCTTGGGTCCTGCCATTCATGTGGGTGTTACTTTGACATGTATCACCTACCTAAACATTACTGCAGACCAATTGCCCCTTCATGGCAACAGTATTCCCTGATGGCAGTGGCCTCTTTCAGCAGGATAATGCTCCCTACCACACTGCAAAAATTGTTCAGGAATGGTTTGAGGAACCACTGGTTCATGGTCTTGACTTGGCCTCCAAATTCCCCCAGATCTCAATCCCATCAGGCATGTCCTGGACAAACAAGTCCGACCCATGGAGGCACCACCTTGCAACTTAAAGGATCTGCAACTAATGTCTTGGTGCCAGATACCACAAGTCTCCTTCAGAGGTCTTATGGAGTCCATGCTGGGATGGATAAGAGCTGTTTTAGCAGCATGAGGGGGGGCCTACACCATATTAGGCAGGTGGTTTAAATGTTATGGTTGATTAGTGTATGATTAAGAAGAAGAAATGAAATGACAGGAACACCCTAGCTATTATAGGGCATTCTTGGCAGTGATCATTTTAATTGGAAGCATGTGAAAATATGTGGGTAAATAAGCAGATGCAAAATATTGAATATTAGAGAATATGTTACAGGAGATAAAAATGGATATGTTCTGATTCTCATTATTTAACACAAACCCGGGAACAATCTCTGTCAAGTGTGAAGTGGATGGGATGAGAAACAGTGGCTCCAAATCTGACAGTGTGGTTGTCTCCTGGAGAAGACTGGAAATGAGATGGAATTGCTTCATTTTTGTTCTTGACAGCATTTACTATTCTAATTTATTAGCAACCAGTTTGTAGCCATGTTGGGCAGAAGAACTAGGTTCAAACGCATCCTGTCATGTCTCTCCCTTTGTCTCTGGGTGACAGGATGTGCAGGGAAATCAGTTAGACCATTAATAAAAAAGGCAATCTGAAGTGAAGACGTTGGCTTCAACGTTATGGCACCTCTTTGCAAATTCCTGTTAGACCCCAACACAACATTTTTCAAGCTAATGAGCTTGAATGGGATGGTCTTCCCAGCACGGTCCTGTCGTCTCCCATTAGACCCCGAGAAAGGGATGGGTGTAGGTGCCTTTCCATCCACTACGCAACTAAAAGGCCTGCCTGAGAGCAGTAATTGCCTGGATCCTTTTAAATCTACTTAAACACTAAGGCGGTAAGAGCCACAGGTCATTTGTCCTCTGATAATTAAATATGGGTATTGCCGCTGCATCTCCTAGGAGAATGCTGTCTAAACAGACTCTGTTTTCTAGTAAAGTCATGCAATTATTTGAGACCTGGCAGTGGTGTTCTGTCGGCTTCCAGAGCACAACACAGGTGACTGCCAAGCCATGCGATCCTCCTGATATGTAGCCTTGACATAATTGGCTAGCCCAGATGATAACACCATCTACAACACCGGTGTGGTGTTTTCCAGAGAGCCAGATATTTAGCTGAAGGTTAATTTAAGAGATTGCCATCGTTATTTGCATATTTTGAACCTTCTGATTGTTAGGAGCTCTTGAGGATGCCACTTTGCATCTGCTGCGCAAATTATGCAGAAGAGCGTTTGCGCTGCAATGCTTGATGATGGCAAATGAGCCATTATGACGGGCTTGCGCATGTGAGGATGTGCTTATGGTTGATGCTGTGTTTATGAAATGTTAAATGAAATTGCTATGATTGTTTGTGCTCTGAAAATGTAGAAATGGACTGTTTATGAAATGTCAAATGAAACAGCTATGATGATTTCAGCAATGATGCTTTTAAGACCTGACATTTTCCCGGGTAATTCTGTGCTTACAGCGTGAAATGAAAATGCATCGTAGTTTCTACTTGTCTCTTTAGCTGAATTTCAATTGGATAAACTGCAATGATGTAACACTGATGTCATCTCTCAGCGGAGGGGTGAAAGGCCCAAAGTAATGCACCAGAGCGTGTTATCCATCCGCAAGGAAGGATATTTCCTGGGCACAGAGCCTCATGTTGGCTACTGTTTGCTGTTTTCCGAACCTCTGGGGGAGGGTGCATTGTAGCAGACTGATTTGAGTGCAAAGGCAAGCTCTTCTGAACCTCCTTTAGACCAATTGTAGGTTCACGTCCTATATGTGTCCACTGTAGTGCCCACTAAGGTCCTTAAGCTGAATTACGCGATGCATCCATTTATATTAACGGTTGAAGTGCATTTTTTTGGATTGAGCAGTAGCTGAGCAGTATGTGTGTAGGCTGTGTGTAGCAAATCATGTCCACTTCCAGTCCCCACCTACTGGTTGGGTGGAAAGGCAGACAGATTGGCTCCCTACCCACTCTATGGGTAAGTGCTGGAACATGGTAGAACAGTAACCATGATGAGCACAGACAAGACTTGGCAAACCCCAAATCAGAGCTGCAGTCAGTGAGCACACTCTGTGAGGTCATTGAAAACCTCACTTTCCTGAATTGTTTTCCCTGATGGAGACTCTCAAAATCATAGAGGTTAAGTGTTCATTTCTGTTTTCCAGTGATGGGGATCTTTGATCTGTCAAACCAAAATGAAAATACAGGCACGAGATTAAATGGAAAAAAGGCAAAGATCAAATTTAATTTTACAAATGTACTCCGCTGCCTCTTCATTCAAGCTTTAACAATTCCAGGAAATAGGGGTGTACGATTTGAGATTGAGATCAATAGCTGGGAGTAGGATGATGATGTCATTCTTTAAATACATTTTTTTGCCAGCGGGGATATTCATTTGTTACGCAGCTACTTGTCACGGATCATTATCACTAACCCCTTGACGCCTGCTACCAAGGACAAGGCCTTCCGAGTCCTGCCCACCTGGCAGTGGGAGGCTTTATGTATTTCTGGAATATTAATCTACTATGACATCAATTGCCCCAAAAAGGTACAATGATGTGCTCAAAGATACGACCATATGACACACTCACTGAAGGTCACCTACCTCCAGCTGAAGCACTATAGCTCGTGTTATCATCAAAGAGAGCTGTATTTCCCAATCCAGTCCTCAGGGACCCACAGTCAGTCCATATTTTTGCTCCCTCCCAGACAGTTCACAGCATTGCTCCCTCCCAGGTACCAGCAGGGAGGAAAAACATCTTTACCTGGATTTGCCTGGCTGATGGCCATGAATTACCCTACAAGAAACAATCTTTATTGACCTATATTATAGTAAATTTGGTCATTACAATAATCCATCTAGTACTCTGCATAATTAACAATTAGTGATAATTTGGTCAATATAATACAGGTTTTATGAGTAATACTTATCTGTATTTAAGGTATGTGTACATCAGTTTGGTCTTTTTGCAACAGTGATGTCATCACCGAATTGAGTGACTGTCACAGTGATGTCATCACCGAATTGAGTGACTGTCACAGTGATGTCCAGTGACTCATATTATTGCTTCGAGGTGTTTTTGTTTTGCTGTGGACATATACTTTGTGTTTGTTTACTTTGTGGGTCAGAATGGTAATTATTATTACTGAAGGTCATTGTTACTGACTGCACAAAAAGACATTAGGTTTCAGTGTTCAGGTGTTCCGGATTCCAGCTGGCAGCTTAGCTGTTTCACAACACCAAGATGTCTGCTCTGAATCTCTGTTCTCAGAGTTGTAGCTGGTGGCTCACCATCTAGAATCAGGGAGTACATGCTCAGTGTAATAAAATTATATGGTCTGTAGCCTCCTATGCTTCAACGATGTTACATCTTACTCTCCAGAAACACTAATACCATTACATGAAATGCTGAACACAAGTGCTGGGGGCCAAACGTCGACATGGCAACGGGATATTTGGCTTCACAATGGGAAAAACGTCCACCCATTTTCCCATCTATATATTACAGCAATGTTCATCAATAGTTAGATTGCATTTGGAAGTAAACTGTTTCAGCGCAGACTGTAGTTTTCAAAGACATTCTAGTTCCACATTTCCTGAATGTCAAGGTCATGAATATTACATTACTCTGATGGCGCTGAC
The DNA here is from genome assembly GCA_026777985.1 of Mormyrops attenuatus. Lineage (NCBI taxonomy): Eukaryota > Metazoa > Chordata > Actinopteri > Osteoglossiformes > Mormyridae > Mormyrops > Mormyrops attenuatus. The sequence continues at coordinate 6,493,672 of JAODKC010000048.1, read as the reverse complement.
TAAGGCAACCCATGATAGTTAGGTCTCTGCTCAGATGGCTGTTATTTTCATGTTTTGACACCGTTTTACAACAAAAACCGGATAAAATGTACTAGTGAAGAGCTGCTGTTAATTTGCAATGCAATCTTTTGAGCAATTCTGGGGATCTTTAATATCTGAAGCTGGAGGTCTTATGACCTGCAGCTGGATTTCTGCACAAATGAGACCCTTGCAATGGGACAGAGGGGTAGGGCTGCTGTGACACTCAGTTTTCCTGCATCGGGTTATTTCTTTCTGATGTGAGATCTCGCAGGAATAAACCGGACAAATCAATGCTTTTGCTTTCTAACGAGGAATGTACAGGTACCTTCAACTCTGGTTTCTGTTTTGTTGGCACACGGCTGACGTCTGTAAAATCTGAATCAGCCCTACATCCCCCGGGGCTTCGATCTCTGAGAATCATCACACACACCATGCTCAGCAACAAAATAAAAGATGACAGGGTCTGTTTTTATATGACTTCTGTTCTTCTAGCCTGAAACAATTGCCTAATAATTGCAAAATGTAACTTTTCTAGGAGTAGTTGCAAACAGTCCATGTTTGACTCCACCGTGAGCTGGGAGGGAGCAAAAATGCGGACTGTCTGTAGGTAACCAAGGACTGGATTGGGAAACACTGTTCTAGAGAGTTCTCTATCATTTTGCTAGGTGTATTCACCCGCCCCCCCCAGCCAATTTTTCTGTTCTCTGTTGAAGAGACCGCAGTGAAAGTCTTGGATGGATATTTTCAATATTAGCAAATAACTTCTTTACCAAGCTTGACAGGCATAGATGTACAGTCCATTCTGTGTCAGGGCTACCAAAGCATACACCTGCATACACCTGCATACACCTGCAGCGCACCCCTAGAAAGTGCCTGCTCTTTGGACAGAAGTTTGCAGGTGGAAGGAAAATGACAAAAATGTTTGCTTTGCTATGATACATAACATAACATACTGATTCATTCAGTTCTGTCCTTGTCATTTTGCTATTTGCCCCCAAAGGGACACTAAACACAAGCACGGAAAACATTGTTATTCACAGCAATTGACTGAACTCCCGATTTTCTTTTGCGATGTGCATACCACTTCAAGTTGGGTGGCAGGGTGGCCTCGCAGCTACCAAGTGCCCTGTGCTTCTTGGAATGGGCTCTAGGCTTCATGTAATCCTGTACCGGGTAAGTGACGTGAGGATAGATGGATCGATCCTAAGCTATTTCAGCAGGGTGGCTTTTCCCCTCTTGTTGGACAGAAGGTCATCAGACCAGCAGACCTGTGATCCGTATAGAGACGCGTTTGTGCACATCTCAGAGCGGGGGCTGCTGTCACCTCATCAGACATATCCAGTAATTAGCTTAAGTTGTCTGTAGTGAATGATTAAACACCCAGGAGCAGTGGGAGACTTTGTATGGGGGGGGGGCTTCCCGGCGTGCTGTGAATGAAAATACCTTCAGCATTCTCTGCAGTTACGTATCTCCAAGTCTGACAGACACACCCCATATTTCGCCTTCTGTGTGACTATCACTATGAAAATTGCCCCTCGAAATGGATCACATTTTGTTAGGTTTTCTAAATATAACAGGGATCACAACAGAGACTGGATGTCTGATTGCATTATTATTTATTGGCAATCTGTGTGATTTACAATTGTTTGTTGATATTTATGATATGTAATGTTACCTATATGTAATATTTAAGAATTCCCCATATGTTTCACATTCTAGTAATCAATTTCCCTTAAATCCCTGGCGAGTATGTATAGTGTAGCAAAGGTCGTGGTCAGATGAGACTGGACTGGGCAATTGTATGAAACTGAGTACAGATACATGTAATCAACATGAACATGAAAAGGGAAAAAAAAAGTAAATAAAGCATCCATCCATCCATCCATCCATCCAACAATTGCGTATCCTGATCAGGATCACAGGGGGGCCTGGAGCCCATCCCAGGCAGCGCAGAGAACAAGGCAGCGAAACACACTAGGCGGAATGTGAAGCCTAAACTGAATCCCTTAAATTTGCCTGCTTTAGTTATTGACTTCTACCTGCGTCTGCTGGAATGTGATAACGCAGTAATCTGTTTCCCACACCTCTGTAGATTCCATAATATTCACACGAATGACTGCAATTTCCTCAGCAAGATAAGTCACTTTGACCAATATACATATGTCAGTTAAAAAAAAATCACCTAATTGTACATTCAGTACCCCATGAGAATATTCTTTTTTTTCCTTGAAATAACTGTCACATAATCTTTCTTGGTTTAGCTTATTTTTCTTTGAAGAGTTAAGGATGCTAAAACTTTTAGGGTAAATATTTAGGGTAAATAATATGTGAAGGTGACAATTAGAAAAATATAGCAGGTATATTTGAATAGCTGTAGGCCTGTTTGTGGTGCATGTAAGAAATACAGTTTGTACCCATCTGGCTGTAAGTGCCAGAATGTGAATTACCACTCCTCCACCTCAAATAAAATGTCTTCATTAAACTAAAGTGAAGACCAAAAACAAGGCTAAATGGGCTGTTCAGTTTACATGACTGGGTCTTGCTGAATGGCTATCTGAATGCACAGGAAAAGAACACACAGTGTATATGGCTGTGTAAGCTGACTGTGCCGTGCAAGAGCAGCGGGTTGATCCAAAGAGATGCAGCACTGAGGCTCAGTGTAGCTGCACTTCACACACATCTCTCTGTTCCTCCTACTGCTAGTAAAATATGTCACTTTATGTATGACTTACTGGATGTTTCCATGTGCCGCCATCAGTCTGTGACTCTAATGTGCATTTACTGTTAAACACCTGTGGTTTGGGACCTGCCTGCATTCTTCTGAGAACCTGTGACAGACAGGTTGTTGTCTGGTGCTCCCTGGTGACACGCTTAGCGATGGAACATGGGCAGACGTGACTGGAATAGTCTGGTACTTCTTGTTTACATTTTTCATCCAACAGCAAAGTCCTTTAAAAACCCACAAGTGACAGGAACGCTGAATGAGGCTGAAGGTTTCCTCCCAGAAGGCTCCACACAGAGGCTTGGGGACACCTTTGATTTCTTCTGTGGATGATGCACAAGGCTGTATGCAGTATTGATTTCCTGGTGAGTTGCAATTAAATTTCATTATCGATTATTATGCTGCATGACTGGCTTAGAGAAACACCAGGCACGGAACCAAACCACTTATTTTAATTATCTTTCTAGTTGGAAATTTTGACTTCTAAATCAGTATTTGGATACACTAGTGGCCAGAATTCTTGAAACACCTCCAGTTTTTAGAGATTGCAGAACTTTATTCCATTTACTCCAGTTACTTTTTTAATGGTCCAATGTATGATATTTGCAAACATTCTTTCAATATTTATAAACATCACTGCCAATATTCATGCAGTGATGTAAAAAAGTAAAGCCAAAGTGCTAGGTGTTTCCACAATTTTGGCTACTAGTGTGTTTTAAGTTGGGATGAGTTTCATTAAAATGCAAGAAAGTACTAATTATTACCTTTAGGCTAGAAAATGGGCTAACTGTTATGTGGGCATAACTTTTGGGTCTTCAGCCCTGAGGTTATTGCAAGGGTTTACTATACAAGAACCCAACAAAACATGAGCTGAACGTGACTCACTCATCATGACTTCTGTCCTATAGCTCGAGCAAAACTAGCTTACGCTTGGCAGAGACCTGTTCTAGATTCAGCACTGGGGAAGGGAGATATACTGTAGGGCTTAAAAAGGTCACCCCCTATATAATTGTTGCTTAACTGATAGATAGTTAAGATGCTCAGCAGTAGTGGGTTGGGCGCTGCCCACATGTCATGGTCATGAGACAAATGGTGGAGTAATGGACGGATCAACCTTTTCTCTTTACAAAAACAAGGAACTTCATCGAACTCAAAACAAAAGAAGAAGAAACAAAAGGAACCGTGCGGGGTCTAACAAAGGCAGGTAGGTAGAACACAAGAACCAAAGCAGGGAGCAAAACAGGAACAAACACAGCCAGGCAGAGAGTGTAAATCAACACAAACATCTAAAGCAGAACAAACACAATAACCAAGTGAAGCACAGGGAAGGACAGCACATAAATACATGGATAATGAGGCTTAACAAGGGACAGATGCGGGCTATTATCAATCAATCACAAGCACAAGAAACTAGGGGCAATGAGAAGCAGGTGAGGATAATTATCAAGCACTAAAGACTTCACACACCAGAAGAGAACTGGGAGCATGATGAAACAGAACATAACTACAAAACTAGACACAGGAAGGGTAAACTATAGAAACAAAATGTATAAACAAGGACTAATGCATGAACACAGGAAACATAATAAACCTGGGGCTATGAAAACTTAAATGTCCCGCAAAGTTGACTGACAAGATACTTGCTACTCAGCTGCCCATTCAACCATGCAGCAGCCCAGGAAACAGGGCAACACACTAGGAATAGAACAGACCAGGGAAACATCAAGAGATGGGATGGCCAGCGACACCTGCTGGCCAAACAGGGAGATGACAGACCAGTCCTGATAGGTAACACTAATCCACACTAAAACATTATGCAAATGCATGCGTTTATTTACAGTTTCTCTGTACTGGAATACTTTCAAATGATGGATAGAATGTTTTGCAGAAAATCTTCAGTTTTCCTCAAGGCCTTCCTCAATTTTGACCTTCCAAACATTTTACCACCAGGCTCCTTCTCAAAGAACCTATTATTGGTGCTTATTCTAGTCTGCCTTGTCACAATAAAGATTTTGATTGCAAATGACAAATGGCTCCAATCTTGCAATTCATGCACTCCTGGGGTCATGTCCCAACAACTATAGTCCAATTCCCGAACAAGACAGGGAACATTCTTTACTTGTAATACACTCATCTTAATGACTATTATACAACTGTTAGTTCCAACCAAGAAATCTGATTGGATAAGACACATTCTTTGAGTGCTGTTATCGAAGTATAACCGCACTCAGACATTTCACATCAGATGTATCACTCCACTTTACAGGTGTATCTAAAAACCATTACTTAGTCGAATTTTAATGATGCAAAGTAGTTGGGAGTGAGTAAACTGTGTTGCATTGGAATGTTTGTGTTGCTTGGCAATGGTCAACAGTTGGCTGATGGGAATTTTAGTTTTTGTTTTTTTTTGCGGAGGCAAGTACATGTTTAAATAAATAATCAAGCAAAGTATTATCCGTTGTGGCTTAATACTGGCACCTTATGGATGTGACTCGATGAACTGTTGTATAAAAGTGATAGCATACTCAAAGTCGTGACGGATCTTGCGCTTTCCATTAAAAACAAACATATCTTGCTTGGTCTGTTTAATTTTTTGCATTCATTTAATTCATATTTCTGCCTATTAGTTCGCTGATTAGTTTGACATTCACTGCATGCAGAGGCATCCCCATCGGGCTCAGATCCCGCTGTAAACTTCGCTGTCTATAGAAGACTGCATCTGAGAGTATCAGGATCCTACAGTGCTGCCTGTCCTGGTGGTCCGGTCTGCGCAGTGCCAGCTGTGCACTTCCTTAAGCTGCCCGACACACATGCCAGTCGAACAGATGGCAGCATTCGAGTGAACTGAAGTCCGAAAACCTCCATCGAGGACTTTCATTCCGTCTTCCTTTACTTTCGACCTCAAGGGCATAACTCATCAAATTTGCTAAGTGTGATAGCAGCTCATTGATCGTTTCACAAAAGACCAGAGGGGGCACATTAGAAATTCACAAAATGCCTTATATTCGCTGCAATTGTGTAATAATTGACTCTTTCAAATTATGCAGAGGCTTTGCTTCTTTTAATTTAGAGAAAGTTGGTTTTAAAAATACACTCACCTAAAGGATTATTAGGAACACCTGTGCAATTTCTCATTAATGCAATTATCTAAGCAACCAATCACAGGGCAGTTGCTTCAATGCATTTAGGGGTGTGGTCCTGGTCAAGACAATC
>JAODKC010000048.1:6468972-6484788 GCA_026777985.1 Mormyrops attenuatus | reverse complement strand
TAAACAACTTTAGTAAGATATATCTTAAGAGTCTTCTTAGCACGCTAACAGTGTACGTTATCGGGAAACCGGCCCCAGATCAATATCCCAGAAGTTTAATTGACTTGATGCTATACTATGCTATGCTATCTGATTAAAAAGTGTTCCTTTAATTTTTTGAGCAGTGTATATACAGTGCTCACGGAAAGTCTTTGGACACTTGCTTAAATCTGTAAAAATGTTGCAGCTTTATTGATCTTATAACAAAAGTCCATTGGCAAGCAATGCTTAACATATCTGAACATGCCTTCCATACAGAACCCCAAAAAGACTTAATTTTTTTGCTTCCTTCAGTTCTGTCCTTGCCATTTTGTTATTAATTGCAATTTTTGTCACTGGCTTCCAAAGGGATACTAAGGACAAATATGTGGTGTTTTATGTTTTTGTAAAAGGTGTCAGTGTGCAAAATGAACTTTTAATGAACTCAGAACAACTATTTTAGAACTATAATTTTGGTTTCAGTGTATCACAACTTGAAATGAATGTTGTTGACCTTGCTATATATATATATATCCGTGCGAGTGCTGTATGTCCCACTCTGGCTCTGTGCTCTTGGCGGTCATTGCGTCTGTTTGCGCCGTGTAACCTGGATGTGAAGATGCTGCTTGTGCTGCTTCCTGTGCTTCCCTCAGCCTGTCCCGGTGTTAGTCTTTGTTACTTTATTTCACCTACCTGCCTTGTGTTTTGACCCCTTTATGTCATTCATTCATTCATTCATTCATTCATTTTATTTCTAGTGTCATTGTAGTCCATTCTCAATAAAATCCACTAGTTGTCCCCAGCTGTCATCACTCCTTCCCTCATACCCTGACGTGAGACATCCCAGTGATGAATTGTTATGACCATGGGAATCATGGAAATGGACTTTTAACTCCAGAAGGAGGTCCTGCTGTAGTACCACTGAGAGTAGCCAGGTAAAATATCCCATAGATTTGTGAACTGTCCTGAGGCTTTAATGTGGGCTTCTATTCAGGGCAGACAGGACTAGGGTCGTCAGGCAATTTATCATCCTTTATTTAAGCACGGTTATGGTGCATCATTGGCTTGTTAGTATCTATCTCAGTATAGCTGATACATCATATTCAATCTCAAAGATTCCTTTCTGAGTCAGTGGTCTCCTTATAAGGAAATAATTTCCCTCAAATTTGCCTTTCTGTTGCAATGGAGCCTGGGCTAGAGTCTCTTCTAAGCCTACCCACCTCTGTGTTGGAATAACCCACAGGCCACTTGAATATACAGCACTGTGCAAAGGTGTTAGGCAGTCAGAAGAAATATTTAAAGCTATTTGTCTGGGCAGTAAATGCACTCCTGCCTAGAACAAAAAACACAATTTAGCATTATAACATAGGTAAATTAAGAATAACACAATACAAACTGATAAGAATTACTGTTTTCTCCAAAAACTCGCTGATGGCTAGTTGGGTGGCCAGATGAACACCGCTTCAGATCCCAATCCTTTCCTCAGGGGCAATTCAGTCATTCCATGTATTTATTAAATTTCACCACCAGCTCCCTTAATTAATTCATTATTTTTTAAAAAGTCATTTTTATTGAGTAGCCTTAAAAGTTGTCCTAGTCCTCAAGTTAAAATATAAATGGTATGTGGAGGGTTGCTGCAAATACTGCGGTTATAAGTTTTGAAATGACTATGCTAATACATTTTGACAGGCATAATAGCATAGTTTTACACCAACATGAAGATCATTTAAACATGATTTTCTTTGGCTGCCTAAGATTTTGGCACAGTACTGTATAATAGGGAGTTTTCATTCATCATTAGGGCAAGACTATTTCAGTGACAGGTACCAGGAGTGTCCAGGAATCACCTTCTCATTTGAATATGTGAAAGACATGGATGAAGAAAGTTCTTCTTTTCATACATACCCTGCATGGGGTTTTCCCACTGATGATTAGAATTGGGCCTGTATCCTGCTACACTCCAGTAATAAACTTTGAAAACGCATTGATATGTGTGATTGCCAAGTCTTCACCGCATGACACTCCAGTAAATAAAACAAAATTTCAGGAACGTCACGAGGTGTCGATGATCACAGCAATGGACACATACACAGATCTGACAAGTAAATAAGGCTCGCATACGATTTAAAAAATTTGGGTTGTCAACATTTATCCTTTCGATATGTGCAGGTTAATCATAGCCTAGCTGCGTAACCACTCATTGTATCTCTATGGAGACTTACACACGCCCGCCTCATTGACGGCCATAGAACTGACACCTTTTTCCAAAAGGTTGTTTATCTTTTTGTCATTGGTTTGAAACGTGAATTACTGTGAATTGTGGCCTTGGTGGAAGATTAACGCTTTTATCCAAGGAGTGCATTTTAGCTGTGTATGCACACAGATATTTTACTTCCATACAGACACATGACCTGGATACTCCGTGCAACTCTAACCCCTAGTCTTCGATGAGATCGTGTCCTTAGCTAAATCTGATTTCTCATCTGCTGTTATGTGCCTAGATGATTACGGTCGATAAGCTAGTTAAAGAGGACACAGTTAACACTCAGACAGGACAGGGTCAATGTAGAGTCACAGCAAGTAGAGAGTCACACTGCATTTTGTCAGTTGTTACTAAAGCGGCTTTATTTTTGCAAGGTATTTCACTGTAGGGGCATTTTAAGGTCCTTGCGGAGTTTCTAGACATATGTTTTCAGGGAAGAATAAATGTTTTATAGCCCCAAAGACTCCTATTAGCATGCTTAGCAGGGTTGCTCAGAGAATAAAATTCCACAAATGTGATTGTTTTCACGGAGTATGAAATGTCGTGGCAGGTGAATCAGCAAAAGCCGGGGTTGGGTGACATTAATGCCTGCAAAAGAAAAATCACAGACAACAGTGATACGTTTATTCTCCCATAAAATGTTCTGTGACTGCCTTCAGCTTGGCATAGAACACTACGAACATGGGCTGCGTGTAAAAGAGGCTCGCAGATCCACATTGTGTAACGATAAAGGGTGATCCCATTTTAATCTGAGAAGATTAGCGGATGCCAAATACGAGACGTATGTCCGAGGATCACAACGCGTCTCCACGACTCTAAAACCTGCCTCCATTTTAGCAACAGAATCTTTTATAATACGTAATTTTAATGAGGTACTCAGTGCGAGAGGGGCTTTATTGTAATATTTTTGGTATTTAAAAAGTTCTTCGGGTCCTTGGTTGCTGAAAATGTCGGGTCATTTTAGTACTGGTTGTATGCCATATTTCACCTTCTCACGCCAGGAATACGCTCAGCTAAAGCAACTCTCAGCTAAAGCAACTCTCAGCTAAAGAACTCTCAGCTACTGTAAAGCAACTTTCAGCTAAAGAACTCTCGGCTAAAGCAGGCATATTCAGCAAAGCTTTGTTATATGTCATGTTCATAAGTATGAATTTTACTGACAGAAATTCTTTTTCAAGGAATAAAGTAAGCTGTCGTATATTCATGCTTGTCCATTTTGTTATCTAGTTGTTTTCTGGTGTGTGTCACTGGCCATCTAACATGATCATTCCACATCATGTCCATCATTAAATACAACATATTTTGGTCTCAACAAAGCCAGAAACAAAACAACCAAAGACTAACAAAAATAATCTGGATATCAAATAAGGTGCCTTGGATAGCAGCACTGCTGATTTCTATAAAATCAAAAGGGGAGGGAGGCGTTTCAGGGAGGCGTTAAAAAAATACACCACCAGTTCTTCAAAAGAAAATATTTGCTCTTATTGAAAGTGCATGACCACAGCAAAGAAACAGATGACATATACAGGAATTAAAAACTAAATCAGTAAAAGACATGTGTTGCTGCTGTGCGTAGCACAGTGCAAAGTAATCAGAATGTCCTCCCCAAGGTGCAGATGAACAACTTCATTCAGATACAAAAAAGGATGGCAGATGAAAGTCAACCCGGAAAAAAGAAAGTGATTTCTGAAAATACACCACAAATCATCATCAAATCAAGGAAAAAGCGTGCATACCATTCAAAATATCTACAAAAGAAAAATAACTTGCATTGAGCAAAGAACATTATCTGTTTCTCAAATAAATAGTTAACACATGTACTATTACTGGTGGCAAACCAGTGTTTGGTACAGGATTACTATATATGTTTAACCAGACCAGAGAAACATTATATCTACAACAAATAAAGGCCAGTCAGGTTGGTATGTAGCTTTTTAGTTTTAAAGACAATCAGACTGGCTGACAGAATCCTTCCTGTCTGCAAGGCTGTGAATAGATGTTGGATGGCTGAGGTTTAGCATAACCTTAGACCTACTGGTGGGTGACATACATGTATATAAGTTCACTTCTGGTAGGTTGCATGTGGCTTCCTGGGGCCTTGATGGCTGCCGCTTCTTGGAGCCAATGGAGGTAACAGAGGTGAAGACAGAAATTAGCCTTGTGTGGTACTTCGTCCTGATGACCCTGGCTGAGCGGTAGAGGTCTCCGATGAAGCAGTAACAGAAGGGATTTAGGCTGGAGTTGGTGAGGCCCAGCCACTGGGCAAAAGGTCGAAGCTGCAGCACCCACGGTGGCGGGTGTAAAACTCGGTCAATCCACAAGTCGGCTACATAGAGCGGCAGCCAGGAGACGGCGAACAGAAGGACCAAAGCCACCACCATCTTGGCGATCTTCTTGCGGGTTTTGAGGCGGGCAGTGTACATCACCTGGCTATGGGAGTCACTAAAATTGTGGGGCATGCTCCACAGCCTACGTCCTGTCAAGAAGCCCACAGTAAGGTTGAAGGTTACCGGGAGACAGTAAAGGGCTACAAAGAGCACAACATTGTAGGCTTGCTTCAGTCTCGCCTGAGGCCAGAGCTCTCTGCAGATGGGTAGCACAAAGGGCTGGTCCTCCATCAGGAGGATCTCATCTCGCTTATTCATGAAGATGAGGGGTGAACAGATCCCTGAAGACAGGACCCATACCACAACGATGGTCCAGAAGATCTTCCTCCAGGTTATGAATGACCGAGCATTCAGAGGGTTTTGGACACTGTAATACCGGTTGATGCTGATAACAGTCAAGCTAAGGACACTGGCCGACACAGAAACGGCCTGGGTGAAGGGCACCGCGCGGCAGAGGAAGTCCCCGTACACCCAGGCAGTGTAAATCGTGTGGCCAAGGGTGATGGGCATGCAAACACACACCACCATGAGGTCGCACACAGCCAGGTTGACCAGGAGGCTCCGGGTGGCGCTGACCCCCGGAAGCCTCTTGCTTCTGCGGCTGCTGAGCACCCGGATGGACATGACATTTCCAACGAAGCCCACAGCGAATGAGAGCGCATACATGGCGGTGAGCACGATGGTGGCGGGCTCCCGGATGGTCAGCAGGATCAGCCGTTCCAGCTCGGCGCGCTCATGCAGGAATGAATCTCTGCTCGCGTTCTCTGCTTGGCCAGAAGATTCGTTCTCGTATGACAGGAAATGGAACAGGTGCAGCTCTGACGAGTGGCGCTCAAAAGATACATTCATCTCTCTTTGGTTGGCGAGGTCCTCCTCTGTGACAAAAATGATCACATATTCACTAACTCCAAACAGAACTGAGAAATGAGGATGATAATCTCCTACATCACTTACAAGAAAGGTCATCTGTCCCTCAAATATGTAGAATCTGTCCGAATAAAGATGACAATCGATTATTTTCTCCTCCCTCTGTGACTCTTTATATCAACATTGATGCATAATTCCTCAATTAAAATTCAATAGCGCATAAGAATCGTTAAGTCTGAACTTGTTTAATAATTTGTAAACTGTAATGTACAGAGCCCATAAAGGGACAGGGTTGGAAAATATTATTTATAAGCAGTTTATCTAAGTGTCTTAGTGTTATCTAAACTTTTTCTTGACTCACATTGACATGCCTGGTACTCAAACGACTTACTCATGCACAAGACATACTATCAGTTTTATTTGAAACATTGTTAATAGTAGTTTGTAGTATCTTCTTGCTCTATTAGGAAGTCTAAATAATTCTTAATGATTCAAAATTTTAAATTATACCTCAGAAATGAATGTATTCGTGAACAGAGATAAAGAGATAAAATAAAACAGAGGAATCCTAATATTTATATAAATAAATAATAAAAACAGACCGCCAGTCACAAGCTCTAAAACGTTTTTTTCCCCCGCTGATTAAAATCACATTCTCATAGCTTTAATCTCTACCACTTCATCATATTCAAAGATGAATAATTTACAAATAGAAAATCACTTGCCTTTGATTTCATCACGGTGATCAGAATCCGACGAAACAAAAGAGTGATAACATTCCCGTCCCAGGAGGTGGTCGAATTACTCTCTTTGACTGGTTTACATTAAATGTAGAAAGATAGATACGGGGCGACACGACATGTCCACCTGCTCGCAAGTGGAGAATGACTGCGGCTCTTCCAGCCCGGCAAGAAGCTGATGAACCGGGAGCCCCAGCGCCAGATGCTGAGTCAAATCCCGACGCACTGAGAGAGGACCTGCAAAAGCAGCGGCTCCAGGTGTTTGATTCCCTGCTGCATTAATGTGACTCACACTTGTATCGATGCCGACACATTCTATTGAAATTAATTCATAACTGCTACAGCCGTACAATTAGACAAATACGGCGAGCTAGACTGGGACTGGGGATGCGAAACGCCAAGGGAGTTGATGTGCTGACTTTTATTAAACTAACGTTACCATGGTAAGGATTGACCATAAATGTGAATTTAATTGCAGCGGATCTGAAAATGTCTGATAATCGATATGTCTATAATTGTTTAACCTGTACGAATAATGTACACCACACCGTGTGCTTTTTATTTATTTCCTTTCTTAGTAAAGATTCTTTTGGGACACTGAGACTTGAAGACAATCGCATTAGCCTATATAACATAATTGATCTAAAAAGAGGACAAATATACAAATAGGATCCATCCATCCATCCATAGGGTCAAGTTGTAGGAATACATACAACTGTATTTCTAAGTTGGTGCTATATTTCAATTAAATTAATGCTAATAAGTATAGCTCTGTTTAACCCTGTTCTTCCAACCTATTGTATTTAAGACTAATAAGACGAGCCAAAAACACTGTACACCTTTCCACACTGTAGTGTATGTGTGTGCAGTGATTATCATAGCGGCTTTTCTATAATAATTTTTAACAAAATATCAGCAAGAAAAATTCTCAATGCACAATGTGAAGAACATGGATTGTCAACCTATAATATATACATATACATGGACAAACGTATCCGTTGCTAGACTCGTCTGTGGCAAAATGTGTTAGCTAGGAAAAGATAGACATGCGGGCTACGTTTTAAATGCCATGTTCGTAGTAGAAATGACCTTTAATTAAAATATTCCGTCAGAATTCACCGTGGCGTTGACACTGGGTCAACAATCAGCGTTTATGTACAAGCTGCAAAAATCTCAGTCGACAGTGAGAGTGGCAGGCATGCACAGTGATACGAGTACAACTAATCAGAGGTAAAAGAAGAAGAATTAAAGGTATCCTGGAAAAACGGGATTTGAAAAACTCTGGATTGCCGGTCTGTTTTCCCTAAACCCGTCATAGCTGAGGAAGAAGTCTTGGACGTGTCTCAAAACATCCATCCTTGTAAATTTCTCACCTGTCTCTAAATATACACATATATCTTCAGAGGCTAATAAGGCGTTTTGAAATAAGTAATTTCTTTTCACAAAAGATAAAAACAAGGGAAATTCTGTCGACTCACTTTATTACACATTTTAAAGCAAATGTAAAGCATAAGATTACACTCAAGCGTATTAAAGTCACACACACTCGAGCGTATTAAAAACAGTCACGATTTGTTAAAGAACATATTATGGACACTTAGCCTAATTCCTTTGCGTAGTTGTTTTACTAAAACGGCTTCTTGGTGATCTCCAAGGAGGAGATATTCACGTCATTCGCCACCTGAACCTTAGTGATAGTCTTCAGGTCTTCAACGCGATGCTTGTACTGCATGATCTTTCCCTCGTCGATGTACACGTGGAAGCTTTCATTATCTGAGCAGATTTCAATCTAAGAGAGAAGGGATGTTGTCAAGGTGAGTCATATGACCTGGGACATCAAACAGATGGTGTTTTCAAGATGACACTGCGCCTGCATGTCTACAGCAAGCATAATACCAGTCACTAATTATAGAAGCTCCTATTCCATTTTTACCCGTAGGAGCCTCCGTCATACTATATACATGTCATAGAATCGTTGCTGACTTTCATTCAGACGGCAAGCACGCAATTACTGATTATTAAGAGCAATTGTCTATTCGCGATCGTTAAGACAATGGACAGATTGTCTGGAGCTATAGCTACCTGAAAGGGCTCCTCTGCCTCGAAGGGGAAATTGCTACAGCGCTCCTCCTGTCCCCAGCGGTTGGACGTGAAGGAGTTGCACACAATGCGTGACTCCGCGAAACGGGGGTTGAAGTGGAACGCTATCCCGTCATCTCGATCGCACATGAAATTGATTTCAAATCTGGGGGGTATGAAGGGGAAGCATTGAGAAATGAATGAAAAGCAGCACGCGGGAGAGACATAAATTAGCAGGGATAATCCTATCATTAAGTAAGCGAGTCTGTACTAGGTGTCGGTCATACGCAGGGGAGATGCGTGATTTAATATAGCTAATAAAACGCATAAGACATTTTTCTTCATACAACTGGTTTTGGAACTGCGAATTTCTGTCGGGTACTTCGCACACACTGACATTTCATCTGAAAGTTAAATCGGCTGCTTATATTTTAAAGGCAAATAAAGGAATACCTTTCCATTGCATCACATTTCTCCAGCAGGATTTCCAGAAGAGACATATGTCTTAGTTTCCTCTCAAAGTATCAAAAGCACACTCGTTCTTCTGGAATCGCCCAAATTCATTTTCATTTATAACAAAAATAGTTTTCTGTTACCCGGCCGTTTTTTAACAATTGCCTCGCTAAGTCATTAAAACTCACACACATGTAATCTGCAGCCTTATAGTTTTCTCCCAAAGTGACATGTTAACTCAGTGACAGAGGATATTTCCATTAAAGCTCAATGCTGTAGCTGACAGTTAAATCCGACAGCTCAGCGAAGCAGAAGGCGGAGGAAGCGCCGGGCTCTGATGGTGCAGAACGGGAATGGCGTGATTGACCTGCGGCTTCTGCAAGACCTCGGGAGATTAACAATAAGCAATGAATCGATTTCTGCCTGGGACTAGTCGATCTTATCTTACAACCCAGAAAGGTTCAGTTAGAATATAGAATAACGGTTTGGTCCAAAGTGAGGCATACAAGTGAGGCAAATAGCTCATGACAAACATGCGTCCGTCAAAGACTCGACTAGGCATACGTAGAGTTATGCTAACCTTCCAATGATTTCAGAAGAAGACCCGTATAGTGGTTTAAATCCTTTAAAATACAACATTAAATTTTAAAATGGACAAGGCAATATGTCCACAACATTCAATATTAAAGAAAATATTGGTACACTCTCTTTGTAAATATTTGTGTTTGCTGTACTCATTTCTGTTCATATATATACTGGTTTTGGAAAACTGTTTTTGACAATGGATTCATTAAAGATAATTAAGTGAGTTGTTTTAGGGATGCCAAGGATAAGCCTTTTGGTGGTTACAGTTTGTCCTGGTTACAGTATTTTTTATGCTTATATTCCATCCATCCATCCATTTTCTGTACTATTTTCTGGCCTAGGTAGGGAGTCTATCCCAGAAGCTACGGAACCAGGCAGGGAATAACCAACGATGGGGCACCAACCCATTACTGGTCACACCATACATACCTACATACAGTTTGACAATTTGGTAACTCCAATGAAACTTTGCATGTTTTTGGGCTCTGGCGGGGTTTGGACTGGAGAACGTGGAGGAAATGATGACACAGGATGAACATGCAAAATTTGCACACGTAGATCCAGGTTGGAGACACAAACCTTGGTTTCCAGAGGTATGAGGCAACAGTGCTAACCACTGCGCAACCATGCCACCCCCATAACGATACTCCATTAAGGAATTAAATTAAAGAACATGGAAGCCTTGCATGTTGCCTGATTTACAAAGCGGTTATTGCAGGTTATTATTCTGCTTCAGAAACACAGCGACGTCCCTTGAAGGAGCCCAGCACACCCAGAGCAGGCCACTTACTTGCTGGCATCGGAGGGAGGCTCCCCTTTAAGGATGACTCTCCATCCAGGGCACAAGCCATCAGGGCAGGAAGCCTCAAACTAAGACAGGAAAGAAAGGAAAAAAACAGACTGGCTTTGAAAAGGCAAAATACTCCGGCATTTATGCAGGGAACAGAATGTACAGTGGCAGCTCTGTGACCCTGGAATGGGGAACTTTTATTATTTTATTTTTCCTCACCCACACATGACAGGGGAGACGGTGATGAAAAGCTACATTTCTATAACCGGATATGTAGTGCCAGGCAGCTCAATTCACAGAACTAAGTCAAAATGCACAGTTAGCTACGATCTTTAATTCAATCTTTAAACTAATGTTACGTGAAATATTGCACATAGAACACAATTTAAAATCAATGGAAATTGTAAAAGGAAAACTTTCTACAGATCACTTAGACAGTGCTTCAGGACCCGGACCTATACTCAGTGACTAAATACCAAAATGATGATTGCTGTAAGGCACTTAGGACAGTCATGCTTTACAGTCCAGTGTAAGCTGCATAAATGGGATGGTACACAAGTCCGGATTCATTTGCAAAAAACAAACAAAAAAAAAACTATTTTATGATTAACACAGCTGAATACCCAGAGGTAGACCTCCCTGAAATTAATTAATTAAACAATGACTGTATATATTATATACATCACTAAGGAGGGATGATCCACACAGCGACTGTCAAAAAAAGGGGTTTATTAACAAACAGAACACAATTGGAGAACTAGAAAGTAAAAGAACCATGAGAGGTCAAAACAAAAGAGGTAAAACATGAACTAACTAAACCTAATCAGAAGGGAAACTTTTAGCCAGGCTGCCATAGTTACTTTAGTACTGCCGGAGGTTAGGTGTAGAGCAATAACTCTCTTCTCCATCTTCTCTTTTCAAAGCTGATCCCGAGCTGACACTACACCGCTTGAACCTGGACTCCTTGGAGATAATTACATGGAACCAACTGGGACTTTTAAAACTATATGGACTTGCATTAGTGATAACGTGAATACAATTTCATGCTCCCCGGTCACCCAGAGGAGGATGGGGTCCCCTTCCGAGTCTAGGTTCCTCTCAAGGTTTCTTCCTGCTAGAGGGAGTTTTTCCTTGCCACTGTCACCTCAGGCTTGCTTGGTGGGGGTTCGGGCCGGTTATATGTAAAGTGCTTTGTGACGTTAAAAGCGCTATACAAATAAAATTGAATTGAATTGAATTGAATTGAATTGAAAGCTAACACTAAAACTGGGAAGACGTGGGAAACAAGTAAGGAGTAAAACCCTAATGACACAGGAACTAACACACAGTAACAACTACAACTGAACAGCAGTAACGTAGGGCAAACAGCCACAATGACTGATTAAGGAACAGGACAAAGGCAGGCGCTGATGACAAAAGCTAACGAAGGGGCAGATGAGGGCTACTAGCTAGGGGCAATAAGGGGCAGGTGAGGGCTACTACAAGCTAGGGGCAATGAGGGGCAGGTGAGGACAATAAACAGATACAGAAAAGGTCCAAACACTAAGGGAAACTAAAACCTGGAAAACCAAATGAACAAGGAACAAGGAGCAAAAACCAAGGAACTGTAACTGAAATACCTAAACACACATTAAACCAAGAGAACACAAAACAAAAAACATTAGATAAGTAATTGAGGCAGCCCTCCTGCCAGCCTCCAATCCACAAGCAAAAGCAGAATGAGGAACAGTGACCGAGCACATAGCCCATTAAGCCAATACGGTAGCTGGACGGCCAGCAAGAACACACACGGGACAGGGCCAGGTGGGCACAGACCCTGTCAATATACACACACAGACACACATATGCACAGATTAGGTATCTATATCTTTCTGGGGGCTTTCCATTCATTTCCATGGGCTTAACTACGACAACCTTGACCCCTGCCCAGCTCTAACCTTAATCACGAGTAACCAAAGCAAATACAAGACTTTTGGCATTTTTAGATATTTGATTTCAGTCACAAATTTGAATAAAAATGTCACCACAATGTAAGAATGACAGGTTTTTATCACATTGTGGGGACATTTGGTCCCCCACAGTATAATATGTACATGCCCACCCCCCACACACAGGTTTGTTATTATATCTTTGTGGGGACTCTCCATTCATTTCTATGACGCCTTAACCCTTACCCAGCCCTAACCTTAACCATGAGTAACCGAACAAAATACAAGACTTTTGGCAATTTTACCTTTTTGATTGCATTCACATATTCTTTGTGGGGACCTGAAAAATGGTCCCCACGATGTCAAAAAACAGGTCATTATTATATTGTGGGGGGCATTTGGTCCCCACAATGTAATATAAACCTAATCCACACACCCACACATTGTATGGAAGCTTCCTAATTATTACCTATTATTGGATAATACTTATGCCTGTTCATTACCCCACACAGGCAGTTATTTGTTATGGAAAGACCTCTTTCAAAAGTAAACCAATGATATATTTTGCATAGACGTCAAAGACTTGGGACATATGAAATCCTGCAGTGATGGTTTTGAAGCTAATTTTGTTCGTCTTTGTTTATTTATCCATATTAAAATAAAAATGCAAATCCACAGCTTGTTGTCTGATTGGGCATCAGCTCTCTGCTAAAACCCCATCAAGACTCTTAGGGTCGTCAGCCTACAAGTTAAAACATTTTAACCTGTAGCTTGTGTATCAGCTGGAGGTGGCAGCTGTTAGACTCTGTGAAATGGAAAATCACTGAGACATACTTTGCCTCCTCCTTTGACTCTCCGAATGGAGCTGAGCAATTCTAACGCTTACATAACCCCTCACCAATAAGCCCGCAGTTAGCAGTTGGTATTTCGATGCACTATAGGTAAATTTAATGGAAGAGGAAAATTCAACATAATGGGAATTATGTCCTGATAATGATCTCAGAAGATGACAGATGGCTTTTGACACCTTGGCGCACCGAGTGGAGAAACAGACCAGATATGATGCTGCGTTTTTAACGGATTCTGAGTCATTTTTCCTGTACCTCATGTGCCTGGAAGTTCTCATGAGTATCTGATGCAGAGTGGGAGCTTATCACCCTCCCTGCTTGTGGAGAGACACCCTAGAAGCATGTATACTCCCAGACGATGCTGGCATCCCCATGGTACATTGGTAGCTATTACTCCCGATCCAAGTATTCATTTTGAACTGCTCCAGAAAACAATAATCGTCCGCTGAGATTATCCACTCATTTTCTTACATTTACTTTTCTAAATTTTGTGGCAATGCCAATGTATTTGGGTTATATTTTGTTAGAAATTAATTAAAATGGGTTATCTTTGGAATAGACTTTCTATGTAAATGCACCGTCCCAATGAATTTGTAGGACAATCAGAGCCAATGTATTGCAATGAAACAATGCTTTAGCTGTACACTCTCAATGGAGGATTTAGATGATACAGGATAAAGTGTGTGTGTGTGTGTGTGTGGGTGGGGGCAAGCTCCTGGACTAACAGCTTATCCCAGAAGAAAAACTGTTAATACCCCTGATTTCCAAGCTTAAATACAGATACTGTGTCATTTATTTATTCCTTCTATATGTAAACCCCTTTTATTACAAAATCATCTTGCATTTCAAGCACTACCTTGTTCATTTTCATTGAAACAGGAGTAATTTAAAGACTGGGGAACTGAGATGAAAAAGGCTTCCGAGAGCCGGTCATGTACATAAAGCTCCAGAGAACAAAGTGAAATCATGATTCTCATTAACATGCGGAAGGATGGATGATAACCGTTCCCTTATTAACCCCACGAGAGGTTCTGGAGAAGCTAGGAGAGCACTCAGGAAAACGTGGAGGGCAGCTGCCCAGCTAGCTCAGTATGCGAAAAGCATGCAGAGAAACACGTTCCCGCTGCCCCGAGTTGCCCCAGGGGCGTTATCTTACCCTTAATGTCATTTTCTCCCCTGCTTCCTGGTCCGGTCCTGGGACTCCAGCTGCTGTTGCCAGGGGCACCGTCATGCTTTTAAAGCACAGGTCACGTGAGACACTGGCTTTATGGGGATGAGGGCAATGAAAGGCCACTGCAGATCTCTGAGCTCATCCCGGGTCCAGCCTACTCCTATGTACGTACACTGGTTTTGTAGGGGGGTTTGTAAACATTGTTCCCACATTCTTTAGTTGATTCGCCCAGGAATCACCTCTGCCTTACATTATACCTCAGCTTCATCACACTGCGAGGCACCAGCCAATGTGTCTTCCTTCCGCTTGTATGTGCCTCCCAGTTACTATAACTGTCAAATTATAAGGTAGTATCCATACATTCTTTATTGTTGGCATCTAATGAAGTTTTGAAGAGCATTCACATAACGCCACCCCATTCCCCCCCCCCGACACCCTAGGACAATCCCTGTGGCTGGAACAATAAATAGTCACTAGTAGCAGGGATTTTACAAGGTACGGTCATTTATTTTGGGGTATGACGGGAACGATTTATCACACAGCAACGCTGGCTTTGTTTAGCTGACAAACAAAAAGCCCAGACTCAGAAAAAAATGCGGGTGGAAACAACTAACCCATGGCTCCAGTTAACTGCCTGAAACAAGAAGTACAGCTTCTCACTAGCATGAAAGAAATGCCGTTCCTACATTTCTTAGACATCAGAACTGTGAAATCGTGCTCTTTTTGTTGGATATTTGGGCCAGAGCAAATACCATAAAATTCCATTACGAAAACACCATTAAAGTGTTGGTGATATCACAATGGAATTTTAATAAACCCAGAACACTTCCTGTACAAAACACCAGGCCATCAAGGAGAAGTGGCTCACTGAAGGAACCATATCATCAAAAACTGCAAATTTCTTCAGAGGAAAGCCATGCATATGTAGGGAAAATGAGCAAAACTTTTTACACATACATTGTCACAAACTGGAAAAAGAACACATGAAACAGCCTTCCAGGAACAAAATGGGGTTGCAGAATCAAAAGAACCAAAACAGTCAACGACGGGTCAAAAAGGCAGGCAGGGAGGAGCAGGCAGGAGGCACCGCGATGAACATACAGACGAGGAGCAGAGCAAGGACCGACACAACATGACACAACATGACACAACATGACACAACATGACACAACATGACACAACATGACACAACATGACACAACATGACACTAACGACAACCAGAATGACCAATCTGGGGAGGAAGGCAAGGGCAAACATATATATACACAGAGCATGATTAACAAACTCGAGACAGGTGTGGATAGTTAACACATTAGGGCTGGGAACAATTGTGTGATTACAGGACAGCCAGCATCCTCTGCTGGCAAAACGGGGAAATGATGGAGCCAGATCATGACACACATGAAAAAACTAGAGCCAGATTCAAGGCAGGAAATGAACAGGACATGCATAATCAGTATCACATAGGTCTTACCCAGGGCGTCGTTAGACCTGTTTGTTTTTTGACCCCCCACATAAATGTGTATTTAAGTTAGGAATAGCTTTTTATATTAAACCCCCCCCTTCAATCAGATCTTACTACGCCCTTGGGTGCGGTGTATATGTATGTATGATGCTTCCATGTCCTACTCTCGCCAGTGTGGGGAAGCAATAAAAAAGGCGAACAGGATGTTAGGTTACATCTCT
>JAODKC010000048.1:6450682-6468872 GCA_026777985.1 Mormyrops attenuatus | reverse complement strand
AGATAAGATTTTAACAACTCTGAGCTATTAGTTAGGTTCTCCCCAAACGAGCTTGATGGGCCGAACGGCCTCCTCTCATTTGTAAATTTCTTATGTTCTTATGTTCTTATACTGCAAACATCACAGTATGACAACCTTTTAGGATACAAAATCCTCATCAACCAGAACGATTTTTGGAACAAACATATCTATGGAAGTGACGCAAATACAAAGACAATAGAGACATTTAGCCTCTAGTTTAAATACGCATTAACAAAGTAGCTATTTGACCTTGAGGGTTAGGGCACATGTAAAAATAACTAATTGTTTAGTGTAAATTATAAATGCCAACATCACTGTTCCTGTCTATAGTAAATAAATGTAGGACGTACACAGAACAGTGAATCACCTGAAGTTTGCTATTTTATTGCCTTGCCTGGCATTTTAACGATTTTTAAATGCTTTCCTGATACTAAAATTTTAATTCTTCACAAATCACACGTTGACTTAATTGGTAATAGAGTAGGGTCACTGGTGGACTCAAGCAATAGCTCCCCCCATCCCCCATGCCAGAAAAAAATTGTTGCTAAAAAAGTGCAGAGTGGTGAAAATGCTGCTCTTGGCTGCCCTTCACATGATTTAGCACTGTCTAATGTGCCCCCTTCATGTGAGATGATGCGCCCTATAGACCAAGAGAATCTGATGAAGTGTCTTAATGAGTGCCCTTTTAGTGGAGAGAATGTGACGCAGTGCCCTTACAGTGGTCTAAGTGGTCCCTGTGGGTACCCATTCAATGGAAAAAGGTGCCGGTATGAAGCACCCTTCTAGTGGAGAGAATGTGATGCAGTGCCCTATAAGGAGCCCTTACAGTGGTCTAAGTGGCCCCTATGGGTACCCTTCCAATGGAAAATTGTGTTATTATGAAGTGACCTTCAAGTGGAGAGAATGTGATGCAGTGCTCTATAAGGTGTCCTTACAATGGTCTAAGTTCTCCCTATGGGTAGATGCCCTTTTATTTTTTCACCCCTGCCCTTCAAACAGCCTGAATCCACCACTGGGTAAGGTGAAAATTCACACTGGCCTCTGTTTATCCAGTCAGCATGACCTGTACTTATTTATCATGGAATAGTAGGTTGCTTATTTAATATATATTTTTTAAAGTATGCTGTATTAATTAACCTTGAGTGTACACACACCCACACACAGATTCCCCTCATTTTTAAAGCCATACATTTTGTACAGCAAAACATAACTTCATTTTATGTCAAAAAGTCTGACCTAAAATTTATTCCTAGCACCTGCCAGAGGCCTCTCTGTGTTGGACGCACATTTGTATGCAAACTGTGCAAATAAGGAGAGAAGGACTGAAAGTGTTCTGATTTCTCATTTATTCATAAAGTGAATGCTTTTTCTTGCAAGGCTACTTACAGACTTGGAAATGATGTTGTAAATATGCAAACGCCACAGCCTTGGACGGTATTCCACAGTTTAGCAAGTAAGCCTGATACGTCAGATCAGAGTTAGCGCCAAACTTGCGAGTTTCCATTCCAGAAACAGATCAGAATGAGTGCTAACTACTACAGCAGCTCACACCTTGAAATGAGCTCAGGATTTAAAGGGTGAGCTGCAGCTGGGTCAGAGGCATCTGATAGCTGCGAATCTCGTCTTTTCCTTGAAGATTCGGTCGACATAGAAGCCAAGCAAAGCTTTATGCTGGGAGCAGGTGATTACACCCCATTAGACACTGTCTCCTTATCCTGATGAATATCTTTGCAAACTACACCATTTTCCATCACATTCCATTATTTATTTGAACACCCTTCTTCAGCTCCACATTTCACACATCACACTCACATCTTTACCAACCTTAAGTATCGCTTCTTAACACCAGAAACTTCCTGTATAATATAGGAGATGCTGAACACAACAGTACTGTATATATCAGCCTGTCCGCAAAGTATGCTTAGGAAAGCTCACTACATGTCTGTGTCAATTTTCAAGTACATAAACCTCTGGAGAAAATTAGACAGTTCCACTAAATTGCAGGTTTCACATTCATTACAGAACTGTTTATTGGTGCTGGTACTGAATGATGTATAATTACTGATAAATATAATTGTCTGAATATTGCATGATTCTCTAATCCAGTGTTTCCTAGTCCAACCCACAATCGGTCCATGTTTTTGCTCCCTCTGAGCTCCATGCCAGACAGTTGACATTTTTGGTCCCTCACAGCTCCCAAAAGGGAGCAAAAACATAGACTGTCTGTAGGTCTCCAAGGACCACATTGGAAGACATTGCCCTAATGTGATTGGATGCCTGTATGGAACTCACATTCCCATCACTGCTCCTTCTTCATATATAGAAGGTTCTGTGAACAATAATGGCTTCCACTGCATTCATTTGCAGGTAGAGTCGGGACTTTTTAATCCTGTGCAAAACTTATGTGATGTCACTTCATGGCCTACATGTGGGCGGAATGGAGGATGCGGGAGCCGGAATCAGGGCAAACAAAGGGAGATTATTAAAATAAACTGAACTGAACTGAAAACAAAACAGGATTGCAGAGGATCAAAAGGGACGGTAGGGCAGGGACAACAGGAAGACACAACGTCAGTGCTGGAAATGAGGCACGCAGGCCTGGGAGGCACTTAAGTACAAAACCAGCGAGGGAGCAAACAGGAGGCAGCTGGGCATGATCAATTTGAGGGCAAGAACGAGAGGTGAGACTAACAAGCACTAGGCGTGGCTTGTTAGAGCCACACCAGGGAGGAGACAGGAGGGTCAGGACATTACAGTGCCCACTCGTGATCATTTGCAGTGCTACGTTGCTTATGTCTAATGTTTAGGTGAAATGGTCAGGATATGTGTGTGATTTAGGGACATACAGGGAATGTGCGTCATAAGTTATATCTTGAATTAACAGCACAAATTGAAATATGTATCTCCCCCGTGCTGATGGGATAGTTGAATGGTCTCGTTCTTGGGAATAGAGGTACCCCTGCCTGCATCCTCTGCACCTGGACTCCAGTAGCTCTTCAGCTTGACTGGGAGGGGTGGAGATGGCTATACTGTAGGCACACTCAAGGCCTGGTCCCAGTGTTTCCCCAGGGAAAGCATGTGATATCATTGTGGCATCTGTGATCTTGCAGCCTGCCGAAAGAAGAAGACTCCACCATGCAGACCACAGGGACATTATCTTTACAAACAACCATTTCCATGTCCGTCACAGTAAATGAAATGAAGACAGTTTCACCATAGTGTCATTCATGATCTCATTATTGCCTGCAAATAAAAATGACAATTGTTTGGTCATTTCACAACAATTAATAATCATCCATATTTTGAAAACCATGAAACCCACCTTTACTTGGTGTTTCAGCTTTTTCTTTTTTTAACAGATTAAAATGCTTCATCTGGAGAACACCCTTTGTTATTGAATTCTCCAAATGGATGTATATAACTTGTATAGTTCCGTAACAGGCAACTAGGAAGAGAATATTTTAGCAATACTGGGTCTCTGAATTTCATTCTTTCACTTATATGCTGGATATTATAAATAAATTCATCCTGTACATTGCTGACACAGATAGACCCATCGGCCATCAGCCAAGCATATAATAAATATTAACATGCATGATAATCCAGTTACCCCTATTGTCCTCATATTTCCCCTCACTGAAAAATGTTCCTTTAATGGATAGATCAATAGGATCGACTAGGTCAATTTTCCCATCATTCAATGGGGAAAAAAAAACGATGATTAGATTCGAAAGTCACTGTCAATTATGTCAAAAGCATGAACATCGCCAACCCCCCCCCCCCCAAATTCCAAAAAGATTTTTCATTGTAATGTGACACACCCTCCATTTATGTAGGAACTGTGCTGCTGGGGCTGCTGCAGAAGAGTCACCTTATGGGGTGCCTTTAATAATAAGGTGCCCACTGTTCTGGGAGTGGGAGGGGGTGCTGTCCCTCCACCTCTTGCATGGGCTTTAGATGTTTTCTTCTTGGCTGCAAAATGAAAACTACCCATTAGCCAAGGTCTACATTTAGACAAACATTGGCATGAGATACAAATAAGCAATAGTATGCTTACCACTTTGAATTATGTTTTTACATTTTATTCTTATTTGCTATGAAGTTCTTTTAGTCCCAGTTGGATTGCACCTACTTTAAAGATATCCGCATAAATACACAGTGCAACATACTTATAATGAACCATTTTGCCTTAAAATAAATTTGTAGCGTGCATACATGGTCGTTATTATAGGTGAGAAGCATGAAGCTCTACACTTTTTCACATCCACATCCATGGCAAATCTTTTTTTTTTTTTAGTTGTTCCATACAAATGTTTCATTTAAGATTAACCTGTTAAAGGTTGATTAACCTTGAGTTCTGAAAACTCTGGATATGTTGTGTCAGTGTTACTCAAGTCAGAGTTAAGATTTAAACTCAGGGTTTGCTAAACCCATTTTCTAGCACAGTCCCTGCACTGCCTAAAGGAGATAAGAGATGAGTATCCAAACAGGGGGAGTAAGGGGCCTCTGTGGCTTTACTCCACATAGGTAGGTAGGTGTACATAATTGGTCCCTAGGGTGGAGATTACTTAAGAGCTTTGTATAGGATAGTAGGATAAATAGCTGTAATAGCACAATATTATCCTGAAATAAACATAACCATAGGTACAGTTGCATGAGCTTTGTCAGACAGCTAGGCATGACAACAAAAGCGGCACAATACCACCTGCAGGTCCTCTGATGCAAAAGGGAATCCCAGGAACAAAGAAAATGCATCTTTGTACCAGAGAGGAATCCCATCCAATGTAAATAGTGCTGACCGGAGACGAAGTCCATGTGACTTTGTGGAGAGGCCATTGTTAGACTGTAAAACCCTGATCCGAGGGATTAGGGCGGCCTCGGGGGGTGTCTGTTTGTGTTTAATGCCCGACTGGGTAGCCAGGCATTTTTTTGGCATTTCCTGCTTCTGGCCTAAAGTACATCGATCAGTCTTATGCGTGCTTTGATGCCTTTGGCCTACCACCAAACCAGGAAATTGGTAATACCTTTAAAAGAAGGCAAACGTACCTACTGTATTGATTTTTTATTTAAAAATGAAACGTGTCACCCCCCCCCCCCCAGAAAATAAGTTGCCGTAAGATAGGTACGTGAGAGGAACAAAGATTAAACGGATCTTGCATTTCATTCATGTTCTTGTAAAATTAAGCTTATCTGTCTCCATACAACCATCTATCTGCCTGCACCAGACAGCCTGCTTTTCAGGCAGTATACAACATGGGGTAGGGTACACCCTTATAGAAGTAAATTAATGCCAAATGTCGCCGATGCTAAAAAGTAAGCTGAATTACACTTGTTGAATAAAAACGCATTGCTTTAATAATGCTTGAATTTTACAGGGCTGTAATTTAATGATAATGTACATTTAAACATTGAAGTTTTCAACTGAGAACATTTCAACGATAATTTCCTTTTTAAAATAATCGATGCAACAATATTCAGCTTCCACAATTCAGTGCCTGAATTCAGTTAATTTACTTTCATCTCAAAATAAATTCCAAGGGCACAAATTCAACCGGAAACATTTGATGTGTTTCAATAAAATCTTTATTATTCAAAAGGTAATACTCAGCCCTCTTATTTTCACTTTAGAAATATGTTGCCAAAATTTCAGTGGTTTAAAATACAGTCAAACATTCAGCTTACTACATCCAGGACTGTCCGTATGAGCAGTGGTGTGCTGGTAGAGCTCTTATCTGGATCTGTAGTCAAAATTGAGCTAGTGGTTTCTTCTTTGTGGTGATAAAGTACAGAGGACTCTGTCCCTGCATTGATTACAGAGCCCTCAAGGAGATGAGTGTCCAAGGCTATTCCAAGACTGCTAATTCAACCATGACCATCGATCCAGACCGTCCTGCCCCAGACCTGCTTTGTTGCTCCCGTATGAGGGGAATTGGCCAAAGCCGTCAGCTGGGCCCTGGAGACCCACCCTGCTCTCTCCTCCATTCAACTGAACAAATTGTATGTGCATGTCTTGGCAGTCCTAACTACTTCCGTGGGTACAAGCCTACCTTAGCTATGGACACCCAGGTGTCAAGATGACAAAACAAGTGGGATGCAAATAGTAGTGCCCATCAGGGGAAGAAGACATTCACGATAAGCTCTTACTCTGCAGCCATACCACCTGCAGTTCAGCCTTGGTAATCCGTTTGAAGCTAAGCTGGTTTGGACCTGGCCAGTACTAGGATGGGAGACCAACCAGGAAAGCTGGCTTGTTGCTGATAGAGGAGTTGGGGTGGCCAACAGGTTAGCCTGTAGTTTTGTACACAAATGACACATAACTCTATAGGCTAATATTATTATGTATGTTTTAAGTCTGACTGAATAAAATAAGTCTTGTAATAATTTCCTATGTTAAGCATTTGCACACTTTTGGCCCAGATACTATTTAGTGAAGATGTGTCTCTAATCATTTTTTATCATTTTAAAATTGTATTAATTCGAACTCTTTTAACTTTTTTCTTATTTTACGTTTTCTGTTTTAATTCACTATTTTTATTATTATTATTATTACACACACCCCGAAACATTGTCATTATTTACTCTGACTGTGTGGAAGCTTACGTGTAGGCAACCCCCCACCCCTCACTTGCTCTCTCTCTCTCTCTCTCTCACACACACACACACACACACACACACACACTCCAGCCCTTTGCACTCCCTACATGAAACGTCCCTTTCATTAACATTTCGGCTACTTTCTACCAGGCTGGACAGTAGCTAATCTGACCTCTTCCTCAATCTTTCCCTGGGCCACGTCTCTCTCCTCATCCTCCGACGTATCTCCCTGAATCGCTAATTCTCCCTGCACCAGCTGCTGCAGCAGTAGCACTTGTAGTGGCAAACATATCGGTAAGTTTTGCACATTTTGCTGTGTGCACTTGAAGGCTTTTTTGCCTTTTTTCTGTGAGCTTTTCTGCTCCCCCCTTGCGCTTTTTTGGTTTGTCCATAGCCACTCCTCTCCAACTCCGGTCAGCTGAAACGGCAAAATTTGATAACCTTGCTTGAAAAGGGGAGGGAAGGGCAGACCAAGGACAGCTGAGAGATTTCATTGGATTAGCCCAATGTCTTTCAAGAAAATCAACCAATGGGACGTCATGGTCGATAAAAATTATTTATAATATACTTTTTTGGGTAAATTATGACCTGGGCTGGCCCAAAAATGTGCGTCGCCAGATGGCCAGTCCAGCCCTGGTTAGCAGCCGCTTCTTCTCTAGGGTAGTGTGACCCCTCCCAATCCACGTCAGGAGGGACACTATGAGCTACTTCAGGTTTTACAAACTACTTTAACACTGAAAGGCTCCCATGCTTGGCTAAACTGTTTGGTTCATCTTGTACTTTTACTGGTTTGTCTCTTTGATTGAAAGACTTATCCAGCTGTCTCAAATTAACATTAGTGACTCATGCATGATTATAGGAGACTGACCAATCAGCACGCAGCAAGAACTCAGTGATTAAGTGAAATCTGGGTCCTTTTAATTGTAATGGTTGAAATGGAAGTTTAAAAACTCTGTCAAAGCTCCTGTCCCTCCTGACATGGATTAGGTGGTCATCCTATCTTGGGGTGTTTAGACAGTTAGGTCTTGACGTAGGATCCAGTGCAAGAGCATGCTCGTGCTTACCTATCCAAGCCCCCTGGCTACTATCATACAGCCCACAAGACCCAAATGACCTGGTTAAAAAACACTGGAGTTAAACAAAATTCTTTGATTCTTGCAAAATCGAACAATCACCTCAAAACAGTTTTACGTGCGCTCAAAACTAAACAATGTCAAAATAAAAAGACTACTGAGCAGTCATTGCACACTACATCAAAAAATGGAAAACACTGTATTCAGGGCATATAGCTCCAGCAGAAATGTTCTTTGTTTATAATACAGTAAATGCATTTTGCATCTCCAACTAAGAAAAAGATTTCAGAATTCAGTGGATTCAACACTTACTGCGCATAAAATAAAAATAAATTACTGGAAAAGACTGAATTTTCCATACGGTAAATGAGAATTACATCACAGTGCATTGGGCTTCATCATGTCTTTGAGCTGGATCAGGCCACAGCACTTCATTAATGTCACATGCTCTATTTGCTCCTCGCCAGGCAAAGAGGGAAGAACCCTCTCTTATGCCGAATCCAGCCTTGACACAACTCCACACCTATGTCACCACAGGCCAATTTCAATGGCCTGTAGGAGATTTACCCTGGTGTAGGGTTGTCTGTCATGTACCTGCCACTACTACATAAACTCCTGCTACAGAAAAACTCCTCTATCGGGGTGTGGAAAAGGGAGTATGATGGAAGGTACACGTTGATAAATTGCTCATTGATGTTATATCATTCTCTTATCTGATCAGCATGGAGAAAACTGACATTGTCAGACTGATCTGAAGACATTGATGGTTCTCATTGATTCAATAAAACACTTTGAGTGTCTTGAAAAGCACTATAAAAATGTAACATTCATTAATTCATTCATTCATTGTACCAAACTATAACATAGGTAGGATCTTGAAGACCCCCAAGAAAAATAAGAAGATGCTGGGTGTTGCAGTTTTTCTGAATTGCTATAACACATTTCATAAAATTTCCTCTCCTTTTCCCAAAACACGTAGCACAAACCCTAAAATTCAAGCTACACTCACAAAACCTTTGACTCGTCTTGCAAAATCAATCTTCTCAAAACTATATTTTCTTTGCTCAGAAGCAAACACTGATATGTAATGTTTGCAGTATTCAGTTCTCCAAAAAGGTTACTGTAAAGGACAAAGGAAAAAAATCCAAATGAGAGGGATATTACAGTGAAATGTTGTGCAACTGCCAAGCCAGAGTCAAGGAAGAATATTCATTCGGTCTCATCACCATGCCTCAAGGCTGGGTAAGAACAGAGAACTTTGTCAACATCACACACTCTCATTTGGCACGGATTCTATGTTTTAGTTTTGGCTTCTACACATGTTTAGAAACGTGTCAAAAGTTTTGAATCATTGTGTTTGAATGATGACTACTGTGTGCTGACTGCTTCACTTTTGCGACCTGTGTTTTGCATCAAAATTCAGAAAAACTATAAAAAGTGTAGGACCTAAAATTGATCCTTGAGGAACACCGCGGTTCATCTTATAATATTTAAATGAACGTTCATCCATTCTCTATCAGTACAATATGGTTTGATCATATTAACCCTGTTCCTTTACTGGCTTCTAGTTTCAAAGTTTTGGATTGACTACAAAATACTGCCTTTGGCTTATAAAGCGCTGAATATCCTTGCACCAGAATACTTTACAGATCTACTGGCCTCTTACAACCCTCCTCGCTTGCTTCAATCTCAAGGAGCAGGATATCTCTTAGTACCTAGGGTAGAAAGAACTATGGCAGGCTGCGGAGCATTCTCTTATAGAGCTCCTCAGCTGTGGAATAGTCTTCCAGCGGACGTGCAAGATTCAGGCTCACTCTCAATGTTCAAGTCTAGAGTAAAAACACCCTTGTTCAGTCTAGCTTATAGGGACTCTAGTTCTAGCTCTAGCTAACGCAGGGGTCTCAAACTCCAGCCCTGGAGGGCCAGAGCCCTACACAGTTTTTGGTTCACCCTAATTTAACACACTTGATTCAACCCCTTGCGCTAATTACCACACAGCTCTTGAGCTGAATCATTTGAGGTGGAAAAACTAAGATACACAGGGCTCCGGCCCTCCAGGACTGGAGTTTGAGACCCCTGAGCTAACTGCTCACTCCCAGTTTGGCCTACAGTGTGAGGTGTAGAACTGGGTGGGGATCGGTGCCATTGGCTTTGGATTAACTGAACTGTCAGTGCTGCCACTCTAGCTTCACCCCCCCCGCCCACCTTGTGGAATTGGAGTGCTGGCATTTCAGGGACCCACCATGCCTGCGTTCCCACCTGCCTCTCCCTCCTACTTATGCTGCCACAGCCTTATCTGCCAGAGCTTACATATTGCACTCACCTAACTGTTTGTACTGCCTCTACTCTCCCCAACTTTGGCTAATTGCACATTTTATTTCCCCTACAACCTGGGCTACGCTGCCTGGAGACCCCAAATTATCAAGAAATTCTGCCTACCCTGCTGCCTACGACATCTCCTCTACCTCTGGTGTCTTTCCAGCCTGCTCAACCTTCTGCCTGTGACGTCTCTCCTTATACCCTGCTGTTGTACCACTGTTCGTCCTGTCATCAGAAGCAGCACCTGCCTGCCATCACCTGCCTGCCCCCCACACTGAGACTGTTAAAATCGGGAGAGTGTGAATTGGGACTTTCCCATCTTGCCCATCTGACTTCCTCTGCTGGCCCCTGGAGGATGGGCTCTCCCTTTGAGTCTGTTTCCTCCTAAGGTTTCTTCCTTCTAGGGAGTTTTTCCTTGCTACTGTCGTCTCTGGCTTGCTCACTGGGGGCTTTGGGCAGGGATAATGTAAAGCTTTGAGACAAGTTGTGAAAATGTGCTATACAAATAAAACTGAATTGAAAATTTAATTATTTGAACCAATTAAAAACAGCACCAGAGAGGCTAATCATGTTGTTAAGTCTATCTAAAAGAATCTAATGATCTACTGTACCAAAGGTTGCACCTAAGTCAAGTAGTGCTAGCACTGAGGTTATTCTCATATACATATTGGACTTGAGGTCATTTACAATCTTGTCTAGCCCTTAGACTTCTTAGAGGGACATGTGGCATCCGGTCACACGAGCAATAACAGGTCTGTGATGCCCTTAGACGCTCCCTGTAATTATAATGTAAACAGTTAACACATTTTTATATACCAGGTAAAATATCAGTATTATTACAATCAATTCTAAAAAATTAACTATTTAGATCAAAAGAATCAGTATTTCAGTATCAATCCACACATCCCTGTTTCAAAGTCGCATTTCTGTCCTCACTGGCTTGTAAGCTTGGGCCTAACTTATTTTTGCTCAACTGTTAATTAAAATATTGACTAAAAAAATTAAATTAAAAAATGAAAGAAAAAAGCCTATAAAAATTACTTTCCATTCTAGCATATAAAGGAAAAGAGCACAAACGGTTTATTAGGGCGGATGGTTAAATTGTCAACGATGCACTGTATGGACTCATTCCGCTAGACTCTGGAATGAGATGAATCACAGAGTGAATTTCGGGTATTGCCTATCTGTGTCCTCTAAGGCGGGATGAAAGTAAATCAGACAGCTGTAACAGGGAGATGTAAAGTGCCTGCTGTGCGTTCCTGCTCTGGCCGTCTATCCTGGTAATATTTCTATGCTCGGACAAAATTGAAAACCAGTGAAGAAATTAGCAGGAATAATTCGACATACAATTTGCAATGCAATAGGGTAAAACATTAAAAGTATTGTCACATTTGAGTATATTAGTAAATTGGATTTTTATTCTAATAGCTGGATGCAACATCTACAGGTGAAAATATTTTTTAGGACTATGATCTTGAAGCGCATTAAGATGTAGGTTACTTAAATAATATTAACTTGTTGACTTGGAACCAGTAATTGTGCAGTGGTGGCTTAATGATTAGGGATGCACATTTGTAATTGAAAAATTCCAGTTCCGAATTCTCGACCAGCAAGGTACCACTGAGGTATCCTGAGTAAGGCACTGCTCCCCAGGCGCTGAATTAGCTGCCCCCTGCTATGTCACATTGTCACATATGGGTTAAATGCAGAGAACACATTTCGTTGTTGCGTGCTGTGGTGTGTCAAGAATGGCAATTAAATAAAAATTGTGCACATACAGGTTAAAAATACTAACCATCATAATTCAATGCAAATTCTACCACTACTGCTTCTAATAATACAATCTGTACTGGATGAACAGTTTGGATAAATTGATAATTATTAAACTGATTGCCACAAGCTATCTTCTATGTTTTACCAATAGGGGGCGACAGAGCCATACTGTCTTCACAACTACGATGCAGGAACGCTCATGGAAGATGAACAGATGGACATAATAGCTGTCAGGTAACAAAAAATGGTCAGATATTTTTCCTCCTAGAAAACATCAGAGCATATAAGCAAGGCTCAAAACATATCTTTGAAATCCAAGTAAAACTCTGTAGCTGATGGTTAGAGCGGAATGCCAGTCACCTTCTCCTCTCTCTCTTTTAGCTCATTATAACTGGGATTACTGGTACTGAAAGTTTACTCCTGGGTTGTGGAAAGTCACCAGCAGTGGGCATCAGAGTCCACATCAAGACAGCCATGGTCTGTGTCAGACCGTATTCCCGAAATACACCGTTCATGCCAAAGAACAGCCATCCGTATACATTATGTATGAGACATTCAGTCACAACTTAAAGAGGACAGAACAGAACTTAAAAAAAAAATAATATAAGAAAGCAGATAGATAGATAGATAGATAGATACTTTTTAAATCCTCATGTAAGTTGCAGGATAATAGTACATACATATAGACAGTAAAAAGACAAGACATTGCTACATCGTAACAATAAATAATAGACAACAGTAACAATGTAAATCATGTCAGGGAAAGTATTGCATGGAATTCCAGAGTACCAGCTCAGTAATAAATAGTTGTGCACTGTGGGTATTGTACAGTGAATGAATGAATGTCCTGTGAATGTCCCTATGTGGTTCTGGTCCATTCAAACAGTTGGCCAGAGTTAGGAATGACCTTATATTGCCCTCCCTGGAGCAGTACAACTGTCTCAGTTTGTTGCTGAAAGGGCTCCTCTGTTTGTTTAAGAGAACCTGCAGAGGACAGGAGTCACTGTTCCGTACAGCCAACAGTTTCATGAGTGTCCTCTGTTCCACTACAGTCTCCAGTGAGTCTGGACTGGCTCCTAGAACTCAGCCCGCTTTCTTGATGAGTGTATTGAGCTTCTTGGCATAACCTGCTCTGATACCATTGCCCCAACATGCCACCACATACACGACTGCACTAGCAACAACAGACAGAGCAGAAACGCTGGAGCGGTGTGGCTCAGTGGGTTAGGACTCTGTGTCTGTCATCAAAAAGTCACCCATTTAATTCCTGTGGTCGGCAAAGTGATCTCACCATTGGGCCCTCAAGCAAGGCCCTTAGGACATGGCAACATGCAAACTCCACACATATATAGGCGTACCACAAGTATTAGTATGGTTACCCATACTCAACTTAAGTACCATGCTTGAATTTGCCTCAAATCACCTTGGAATGGAAGTACTAACTCTATGACATCACAATTGAATTAATGGAATGATATTTTCATTAATTTATGCAGAACTGGGTTAGTTCCTCCTGAAATGAGAAGGCTTTTGTGTAAACAAATTCAAATGACATGAAGTCATTCAAACAAATGACATGAAGTCACCGCAGACCCAAATGAACTTAGATGCCTGCATTTAGTCTTAGTGTTGAAAATCTCCTAAGACGCTGTTGGTTCACGCAGTGCACTGAACTCTCTTGATCCAGTTGAATTTTATCATAAGCAATATTAGATAACCATCAGTGTTATCAATTGTGAGAAGAGGCAATGTCATCCAAAAACCATTGTAAGGTCCAGCTTTGTGGTATCGGTATTGGTAGCCAGATCTGGATTTTTTTGGCATGTCAGAACTGGACTTTTCATATACTGATGTTTCATGGGTCATGGGAAGACTCCGCAAATCGAGTCACGGTAATAAAAAAAAAACAACAGCCAAGAAAAAGGATTCATCTGGTGTGTAATGGTTCATCGCCTCTTCCTGAACACTGATGCTGGATTCTTATTGAACAAAGAAAATCTCACCTTGAAGCCAGTTTTTCCCTGTGTGCTTCCAGTACAGTCCATATTTTTGTTTTTGCCACGTCATATACATATAGTGCCATATTAATACATATATTAGTACTATTAATATATAGTGGCATATTAAAACAAATCTGCCCCATGTTTTGTTTACAAGCTATCCTGCTCCATACTATGTCTGCAGGCTATCCTATGTTTATTAGCTATCCATTACAAACCTATTCTATGTTTACAGGCTATCCTATGTTTATTAGCTGTTCATTACAATCCTATTCTACGTTTATGGGCTGTGTTGCCAGGATATTTTGTGCAGTTTCGTTTTATGTTTACCTATCATCCCATGTTTACAGGCACTCCTGCAATGTTTACAGCCCATACTACATTACCCGCTTCACCATCACAAGCTGTTTTGTGATTTTTCTCCACCACAACCTGCTTCCACATTAGCAGAGCAATGATTCTGCTTGGCACCGGTTCAAAATGTGCTGCTCATTTAAATGCGGGCCATATGCTGTCGCAGACAGGTGCAGTCTATCCTGCGCTGAGCTCGCAATCCGCAATGTTTCTCGCACTCAGGGTGACGTGGCGAAAGCAGCTACCCTCTCCAGACTGTCACTCCTAAACAGTCACGTGTTCCTCTCACCCCAGTCCTCTCCACTGAAAGCTCCAAAGGGGGAAATGGTCTGCATTTTATTTAGCTTTTTTTTAATGTCACTACAGTTATTCGGATGTGTGTAATGGTGCAGAACAGCAGCATTTAGGTCATCACTTTGGCATTTTGAGACGGGGCTTTTTTTGAAAACGTGTTCCCCCCATGTCTGTCTTGCATTTAGTTTGGGGAGATTCCATCCACTTCAGTGACCCTCTGAGGGTGATTTATTAAAGGTTTAGGCATTGCTCAATGTAACTGTGATCTTTCTCTAGCTTTGTGCCTTTTCTGACATTTATCCTTTCACATTGTGAGAGTTTTTTGCTCATACAAACATACAGACAGACAGACAGGCAGGCAGACACACACACACACACACACACACACACACACACAGACATGCATGGAAAGTCCTCACCCTTAATCTCACATGGATGAACACCTCCACAGCCCTTATACGAGCCAACGGTGTGCCTGGAAAGTGACAGCGCCCTTTAAATGCCTGCATCTTATCATGCCCCTAGGGGAGACACTAAGAATTCTTCTCCGGGAAATCCGGAGAATCGCAGAGAATTATCCTTTTGTTGTTTGTTCTGAGCTATGAATAGCTTTACTTTATTCAAAGCAAAATTTTCCTTGGTCTTGGCAACATGTAACCTGCCTTGTTGTGATAGATTGGTGGCGAGAGACGCACCAGGCTTTGAAGGGTGTCCCAATTCTGACACGAACGTGGCCCTGGAGCCAGGGCTGGAGAGGAACTGGGCCATGCAATCCTATTGGGGACCTCTGTTGTACACAGCGATGTGGGGGGGAGCTTCCACTGGGAATGGCCGTATTACCAAACCCAGTCTTCCAGCTCCCAGAATTAAACCACGCAACTAAGCCCTTCTTCAGCTCCTTTTCGGGAAAGGTGCTGGTGTCATGTCCCCGCCAGCCCGATCTATTCCTCAAACCTCCTTAGGCCCATTACGTACAAAGCAATTAATCCCAGCTTCCCATTTGACTCCTCCTTTTGTTCCATATCTTCCGTCAGCAAGGGTTGATATAAAGTCCGATCTGGCCCAGTTCTGCATAACTGGAAGGCAGTGAGTAAAGTGTGTAGCAAACGCTGCACTTCACTTTAGAACATATCAGAATGCTTGTTGATAAAACTTCATTAAGAGGAACTTGGAAATAGTGTAATTAAGGGCAATGGTAACTCCAAGAAATGTCAAGTACAGTTCGCAAACAAGAATGAGAAAAACTGAAATATTCCCAAAAAGAAAATCCTTCATACATAATGAGTCATTGGGCAGTAGAAATGGAATGGATTCAGTAGTATAATTATGTAAATGTATTGCTGATTTTGCAGTGCATTTTATATTAAGCCAGTAGCTATGGGTAACCTTATAAACAAGCCTCGATTATGAGAATGAATCTGGGCCTCCTTCTGGAGAGAACATGGAATAGTGATGGTCAGGTGCTGGATGGCACTCGGAGCTGATTACAGACCAGGGCCAAGGGCCAGAGGGGATTGAACCTTTCTGCCCTGCCGGGGAAGAGGAGCAAGTCAGGTGGGGGTCCAGGGAATGGGTTTTGGGGGAGATCTGTGTCATAAAAGAGAAGGTCACCCAGGGGACTCTGCAAATCAAAGCTCAGCCGTCTGCTGCCAACCCCCCAAATCAGCGCATCACTGACCATGTGCCCCCGAGAGCGGAAAGCCAGCATTCGTACCAGCCCCCTCCCCAGATACACTAAGACATGTTCAGTTACTCCCTGGTGAATCTACAGGAAGGGGAACCGATCACTCAGCACTCTTATCTAGCATGCATGTTCCATCCATATTGTTTTATTTTAATGGGCCTGTTCCCCTTAAGAAAGCAATTCAAGGTATCATTAAATATACTGAAAAACCTGGAGTTCCACTTAAATACAGAACCACTTTATACAGTCCCACTTTTATTTATTTATTTATTTAATTTTCCAGTCCAGGGTCATTCTGAGCCTGGAATCTTACTTTTTCCTTGTATACATGCAAATTAAGGTAGTGAGAGCTATACAGTAAGAGTAGGTGCCACTGAGAAGAAATGTCTTAAAATCATAACTTAATTTCATTTGTACTGCCCTGGTTTATTACAGAGATCCTGGCAACATTTAAAAATAAACATATCACTCCACTGTGCACTATTGTTTCAGTTGCACGGCGGGATTTAAAGTGACTTTGCAGATGGAAATTAACTGAAGTGACTTGTTTAAGTACTTTGCCTTGGAGATCGGCTGCAGATCCACCGTTGAGGCTTATACAGTATATCTTTAAGTTCCCCTATAGGTCAGAGACTTCACGGGGAGTCTGTATATCTGGTCACATGAAACAGAGTTCAAATAATTCTGTGAAGAGAAAATCACAACATAATTGCATCAAAAAAAGGAAGGTGGACTACAAAGGGATTAAAAAAATTAAGTCAGTCTACCATGCCAATACCAGCACTGCGGTTCCACAGAATTCATTAGCATCATCAGACTTTTACAAACATGGACATAAGCTGGGATGATTCAGTTTAAATAAGCGTCTGCGCTTCATAATGCAAAAATTAGGATTCTTTGTACTGCCAAGGAACATAAACCAGTTTGTATGTGTAGTTTGAGGGAATGCGAGCCTTCGGGCAAGAGTAAATCGGCTCATTCAGACAGGACACATTACTCTACATGGAAACATCAAAACCTTTCAAAATACATCATTTCCTGTTACTTTGATGAGGTCTATTATCACAGAAAGTCATACAAAAATTTTGATAGACCCACTCTTTGCTAAAGTGTTGAGACCTTGCTATGGAATTGTTTTTTTTCTGTAATCTTATTATTATTATTATTATTTAATTTATAATTATTTTTATTTTTTTTAAGAAATCTAAATAAATCGCTGTTTGTTAAATGTTTATTTAATTGTTTTCCTCTCAGATTTACTCACTTGCTGATTTTTTTTCCGCATTTGAATATTGTATATTTTCTCCATTCAAATGCTCTATAACTGTTTTTGAATGCTCTTTATTTTATTATACAGTACAGAGTACACTAAAGGCAAAATTAGCATTAACACCCACTGACTCTATGACATTTATGAGCCAAATGACACTATTGTCTTTGATCATCTGACATTAAACACAACAGACAGACTCTGAGTCTACTTTCTGGAAGTGGTTATGCTCTCCTGACATCCCAGATGTTTGCACGGTATGAGAGAAGTGTTAAAAGTTTCGCTTTGTGTGATGGGTGTTTTGCACGGTGACTGAGCCAACATGTGGGAGGTGGTAGGGAAGGTGCCAGAAGCTCCAGAGCTTTGCGCCCTCCCCATGAAAAACACATCATGTGTAGGGAATTCCGCAGCTCACCGCCGAGGTGATTCCCTCAGCCGTCGCTATATCAAGTGTTGATTGACAGTCGCTGTGGCTAAGGTGGGGGGGGGGGGGGCTTCCAGAAATCTGCTGCGCTGTGTATTCAGGCCAAAGGGCCTTGGGCTGGGGGAAAGGTCTGGAAAACCTGAGCCTCATGGCGGCAATGAAGGGAATTTGTGCCCCCCCCGCAAAGGCTCCCCACTGTTCATACCCCCTGCGCCCATACTATTTCTACTTGTTGGGAAATGTCAGCTAACAGAAACTGTTTTTCAGCAGTAAAGAGGGCCTTAATGGTGAGGCCCGATGTGCTGGGGGGCCCCGGCCCCCCCCCCCCGCCCCGCCAGCGGAGGGCGGGGGGGGGGGGGGGGGGGGGCGCCGCGGGGGTGTGGA
>JAODKC010000048.1:6421570-6432985 GCA_026777985.1 Mormyrops attenuatus | reverse complement strand
CCCCCCCCCCCCCCCCCCCCCCCCCCCCCCCCCCCCCCCCCCCCCCCCCCCCCCCCCCCTGTCAAACAGAAATAATCACATCCTAAAATTACTGATAGTTAATGGGAGATTAATTCCAAACTAGAAATGCTCCCAAATACGCTCTGAAGTATTCTCATTAAAAGCCTTTTGTACAGTGTGCTAGGACGTAGAGTAAATCACATTAATGAAAAAAGTTACACTAGAATTACTGTTTCTGATCCTCCTGCTAAAAAAGGCTCATTAAAAAAAGGTTTTCATTGTAAATCTTAAATTTTGATTGAAACAACTCAGTGTTTTTGGTCAGACAATAAAATGCTCCCAGGTTGCATCTATTCCCTAATTGTCATGGCTCTTTTCTAGCTGCTCCTCAACTGTCGTAAGCAAGATGCCGCAGTGTTCTTCATAGTAGACCACCCAGGAACCAGAACCGTTATAGATACTATCCATAAGTCTGGTTCTGCAGCCTCAGAGCAAGACGTCTTGAAGCCATCAACATCGTAATGTAATCTATCCTTTTTTAACAACGAACTCATACAATGAAGTCCATCAGCCGCGTTGCCCTATGCTGCCTGGGGTTAAAACCCCTGCAATCCTGACCAGGATAAATGATTAGAAAATGAAAGAACTGATAAAGATTAAAGTCCCTTGAAATTCTATTGACACATTTTTTCTATTGTTTTAGCGTTTAACTGCTGTAATGTAGTGCAGCTCTTAAGAGAAAAAAACAAAGACTTGTCTGCACAGTCTGTTAATTCATCTGGCAGAAGTTTGTTCTAATTTTGCCAAATGGTTCTTTTGTTATTTTGAGCTGAGGACTTGAGACCCAAGGGCCCCCAAAGGGTGATTCTTCTAAACCACGAGGGTTTCGAATAGCCGCATCTCTACCAAGAAACAAAACATCCCGCGGAAGCTCATGTGTGTGTCTTAAAACCACTGACTGTAATGCTGTGCACCAACACAAATATATACAAGTGTTTCCTTTTAGATTTTAAGACAGAAAGCAGATGATTTCACATGTGACACAGACATAATGAGTTTACACAATGGTCTTAAAGAGGTAATGGTTTATGTCGATGAAACTTTTTGTGAAGTGTAATTAAGTAATTAAATTGTAAATTAACAAAGAAAAAATTAAAATAACATAACAGTGCAAAATCAGTGGTTCCATACGCCAAAGACATAATTTGTATAGACAGTCCTGCTGTTTTTTTTAAGTAGTGATTCTCAGATGGTAAATCATATCAAGACTAAACAACTCCATGCAGTTGAAATCCATATAATAAACACCAAACAATAATTTCCCTTCAACAGCTGCGAACCACATCAGCAAAATCAGCTTTTTTCAAATCATCCAAACAGATTAAGGAGGCTCTTCCATTCAGGCCAGGACTGAAAACTTACAATAAATAAGAACCATGAAGAGTTCCAGAAGATGTGACGATTTTTCATAGCTAGCCGTTGTGGAAAACATTAACAGACTGACAATTAGTGTTTGCCCCTAAACTGAACCTTCCTGTCATCTTCTGAAAACTCACCAGTCACCATCCACATC
The DNA here is from genome assembly GCA_026777985.1 of Mormyrops attenuatus. Lineage (NCBI taxonomy): Eukaryota > Metazoa > Chordata > Actinopteri > Osteoglossiformes > Mormyridae > Mormyrops > Mormyrops attenuatus. The sequence goes on along the minus strand of JAODKC010000048.1, from coordinate 6,431,412 downwards.
ATTTTTTCTTTAATTACCAGAGTGGTATGTTAAAAAACACACTAAGATTCAGGGAAGGAGATCTTTCAATGGGGGTGTGGAGTTGGTGCACAGAGTTCAGCAGTATATCGATCAGGGGACTTCCAGCAGACATGAAGTTCAGTAACACGGGTGGTGGGTGAGTGTGGAAGGTGGCCACACTGCCCCCCCCCTCCAACCAGCCAAAGCACTAACCTGAGCCCCTAGCAAATAGCCTCTTCCCACGACCAGACAGACAGGTGGCTGTATGGATTTTTGTCTTTCCCATCAGCCCTGGCTCCACTGGGACACTCGTTAGCAGAAAACTGATCCACCCCCGGCTGGGGCATTCACACACGGATGCTGTTGCCCTGTTTAATAGACCTGGCCTGAAAGAAAAGCAGCCAAGATTAACGTGAATAGTAGTGTTTCCTACATTTACAGTCAAAGCTATGAATAATTTATTAATTCACCTTCAGGAATGGTGAACCTGTGTTTATGTGTCATACTGCTTATGCCACCAAGAAACGTTTCTTCAGGGGCTCTGCGATTACCCATCAACCATACAGTATATAACAGCTTAAAATGCCAGCCATTTGGTTACTTATAGTTCTATTAACTTTGGTAATCCCTTGTTTTCATTTGTGCCACAAGTAAAATTGTGAAAGAAATCCTAAATCTGAGCCAGAGTTGGGTTGTGCTTGGAATACATTCAGGGCCACAACGTAAATGTGAAGCAAGCAAGGTCTTCTGAAGACAATGGCATGTTTATAATTTGAAAAGGACCCTCTGAAAGGCATAAAAATGTCAGCGGGGGATCCTGACCATTCATGGAGAGAAATATTATTATGTCATTGCTTATTAGAAGCTTATATCCAAAACTACACATTTCTCATGTCTAGATAAACACTGCAGAAAATGGGGAATGTGTCACAACTATAAACAGTGCTGTAAGCAAAGCATAACAACATCAACATTTATATCAGCGAAGACACAAAGAAACACCCTCAGTTTTGCACTAGGGGTCATTCTGAAGCTTCAGTTTTCCATGGAGAAACTGGTTAAAGAAATTTGCAGCTTGGAGGTGTGGGGATGATTAACCAGCAGAAAGTGATGATTAATCTGATCTGCATAGTACCCAGCTTCAACATACCTGCACGAACAGGAAAAGAGGAGCGATACGCAGGAATTCACTTCGGAAATCGATATACGATACACCGGAATTCATGTCAATACTCATCAGATCATAATTACGAATCTTATAGCTGAATGTTTTTGAAGTTAAAGCTGGTCTTACATCATATGAGTGTGTCCGCTGGGGGGAGGGGGGGGTTGTTTGGACTTGCCAGACTGAAGAGGACATCATCTTCCAAAGCTCAGAGCTCGACAGAGGAGTTTTATGTAGGCCATTATTGTGATAATGTCCCTATTGAGGTGGGGGTCTGATCTGGTCCGGATTCCCCCCTGCACGAGATTCTAAAGAGTGACGTAATGGCATATTTTCACAGTCCATGTGGGGATTTGTGAGATAACAGGTCTGGTAGGGCTAGCAGATGTGTGTGTGGCTGCCCAGCTCACCGTTTTCATCCCCAATGAAAATGTTTTGTTGAAAGGGTCAGTCCACCACTGTGAGACACTCCCTTTGATCTAACATCTCTTGTTTCATGCAAATCCAGAAACCTCATAACCCCCCTACCCCCCACCCGAAGTACCTCACAAGAAAAATCCAGCAGGCGTTAAATTCAATTATCAGGCCAACATGGGGGCAAAAAATAAAACAAAAAACACATAGTTTAGCTTCGCCGGCCAGTCTGAATTACAACGAGATGGAAATTTTTCTCAGGCAGGAGAGCGCCCCCCCCCCCCCCGTTTTAAAGGAAGTACCCAACCACATCCTTTCTCTGTGAGGTGGTGGTGGTTCTTCCCATGAAAAGAAAGCCCGTTCCTTCTGTTAACTTTTATACGTTTAAGAATCATCCGTCTCCTTTTCAAGACAAATCATCAGAAGAGTAGAAACGACATTGTTGCTTCTCAAACAGAAGACGGCGGTTCGCTAAGGAGGGAAGGGCACTGTCAAACAAGTCAGACAAACATTATTTACCAATCATACAGCTAAATAAAAGACTGTGCTTAGTCTTGTTTAATTGCATCATGTCAGTGCACAAACACTGGCATATGACCACACTTGAACATCTGAAATGTGTTCTGTGTCTTTAAATTGAACTAATCTTTACCAGTCACTAAACTTTTGGTAATGACATTTTTATTCATATTTCTCACACAAAGGCATGTTGCTACAAAGGCAGTATATTTGGATGCATTTGTTCTTTTTGTGATAAATGACGTACTACCGTTATAAACTATCATTATCACTCACGCCAATTTTTTCCATTGGATTTGTCCAGCTCTGAACAGATATCTGGAACTCGAATTGCTGTCCAAAGTTTAAGACGTGTGAAAAAGGGGGCCAGATGTTTTTTATTCTTTGCTTTTGATCTGTGTTTAAAGGAGATTGTAATACACCCCATACATCACACTGGAGTGCGGGGCAGCTTGGAGTCCGACGGCTTTCCCCGCGTGGAGCGAACCCCGTCACGCTGACGCTGCTCTTTGAGAAACCACCAACGTGTAATCCATTCAAGCCCCTTTGTCCGTTTTAATGGTATGGAAACGTCACTAGGTGTTAGCTCTTAGAGGACCTTTGTTCTTCGCTTTACAGCTCCCACCTCCCCTTTGGATTTCTTGGACGACTTAACAAGCTTAATAAAAACTTACTGAGATAGAGGGATTGTGCCCAAGTTCTATTCTTCACAGTTTACAGGAGGATTAGGAGATACTATTTATCCAATTCCCATGCTAATTTGCTACAGATGAAAAATAATACGCTTTGCTTCACTTCAAAGCAAATGTCTTTATATTTTTTTATTTGTTATTATATTATTCTAGGCATATTCCTCTGGGAGAACAAGTAATTGTAGGGAAACAGCCACATTAATCTGAAGGTTAAGACATGAATAAATTATAACTCGGCTTCATTTTGAGATACATCTGATGTTTAATCACAGTATTTCTGCATTAGTCAGACCTATATTCTAACCCTAACCCAAGCCTCTTCAGCACCCCTTCCCTAGTGTGTGAAGAGTGAGTCTGACCTTAATCGGCACACATATCCTCAAACCCCAATTGACTGATGATGAACACCTACGCCAAGCCTTATCAAAGTTTTCCCAGGTTCTGGTCAACTGCCTCTTAAATGCATTTGAAAAAATCCAGGCCGATAAAAGCAGTCCATTGTTGGGAGGATTCGAAAATAAATCTAATCTCTGTGCCCATTCAGTGATATGACCCGTTAGGTTTTCCAAGTGCTATATTAAGATTCATAACCACAACTTATATGAACCACCAGTTAGAATAAAGGTTAAGGAGACGGCACCGTAACTTACCGGTTTAAGTCCTATTTAGGAGTCTTCCCAAAGGAGGCACTTAACCTGAATTGCTCCTGTAATAAATAATCAATATCTAATACAAATGAAGGGGGTGGGAGATGCTACCAGCTTTAGGAAAAACATCAATCCGTCCATTTGCTTCTTATGATCCCTGTAGGTGAAAGTTCATCCAGTACAGGGTGATAGTGGCCCAGGAACCTGCAACAGCCTGGATGGGACACCAGTCCCTCATAGGACACCGTCATGATAATGAGAACGATCAAACTTAACACCATATAGGCCTAAATAAACAAATGTAAACAACATAAGATTAATTTTTGTCTAAAAAGAAGTAATAAAACAAACAGAAACAAAGTGTAGTTTATGAATATAAAAAGAGAATCGAATTAGGCCTATTATACTGTTAGCCTGCTGGCTAACAATCAGGCTAGTGCTATACTAGCTTATTTCATTACATGCATGATATTATACTCAGAAAGAGATGAAATAGCTGTATCTTTTTCCAAGTCTCCTCTTCCTTCTTTTTTCTAAAACAGGCACCGAATTGCTTACATGTTATTTTATCCATTTCTGTCACTCCAGCATCAATACATCACCCATCTCCCAATACCGTCAAACAAGAGTCAAAACTAAACCAATTCATCCTGATGGTGTCTGCGGAACTATATATTCACAGGTTTATGAATTGTGGTTTATATAGTAGCATTTTATAGTGGGACTGATTTTACTAATTACATCAGTGTTGTACCAAGGGTAGAGGTGCCTTATTTGATCCCTCAGTCCCCCTACCTTGGGCTTCCAGTTTTTCATTTTTTGTCTGGGCCCCCCGTGCCACCCCCAACAAGATGCCACCCTGGGCGGCTACTTATATCTGCCAGTGTATTTGTGTTATGTATGTATTAAATATTAGCTAATGTAAAAACTTTCATAAAATGACACTGTGACACTATTAAAGAATAACACATTATTAAAAACGGATGGATGGACGATTACTACTTATTGGGCACAGAAACAACTGTTCATTAAGCACAGAAAAAGTTAAATGAATGGATGAATCATGTCCATATGACATGGCAGCTTTGTGTTATATATGCATTATACAGTATTTTGACTCAGTGTGTAGTGTGTAGATGGATGGCCAAAGCATGTTTGTACTAGATAGTAACCATGTTAATTAGTATTTGTGTGAAACATGAGGCGAAATGCTGCATGAATCCACTGACAAAACTGGCCAATCGTATTTATTGTGTAGAGAATGTGTGGATTATCCTCTGATAACTTTCAGGAGTTCAGCCAGGGGAAGGCCCCAGAGAGCTGAGATAGGTAATGGAAATGGGGGAGTTCTGAAGGTGATTTTAGCTCACTCCCCGGCAGCAGGTGAACCGTAAAGCAGTGGACAAACAGGCATGTGCCATTCCCAGTATGACGTCATCCGCTCTCCCCAGGACGTGAGCTTCCTGTGGTGGCAGAGGAGGTGCCAAGTGTGCCGACATCAGTGTGTGTGTGGGCTGAGCTGCGCTTTCAGCTACTGCGATGGGCTAACACCAAAGCTCTCACCTACAAGTTAGCAGTTAACCAGGTGCCAAGCTCAACACCTCAATAACTATGATCTGATCACGGTACACGATTTTAGCCCCAATTTTTTTCCCGCTGACAGTTTTTTGGGGATCAATGACAAAACCCATAGATTGGAGGCAAATCAGAGTTCGATTGGCGCTGGCAAATCGGCGTTCAATCACTATGTGTGAACCATGAGTGTGAACTCCCCCATGATGGAGATGCTGATGAGTCAGCGATGGCTGTCAGATATCTAGCAGCCTAAATATCTGAACCTGTCGGCGACTCCAAATCCTGTAATGTGAATTGTTCCAACTGCCAGTGAGTGCAGTGTGATTCACAGGCAATGAAAGGGCAAGACCTGACAGGAGGCGAAACCTGATAGAGGAACTGAAAGTTATGTTGGGTCACTACTGTCTCCTGAAAGTTCTATGTTTACGAGGATTAATCTGCCACAAGTTTGTAAATGTTGAGCATATGTGTTGTCATTTGTTTAAAGTGTTTTAACAATTTGTAGCACGTTACAATTGTGATATCCCGGAGTCATTCACACGTGTAAGTTTGTGACAAAATGTAGTTTAGAGAAAAGACTGACGCTGCAGTTCCTCCTGGGGAAGGATCTTGTAGCGTGTGACCCCCTTGTCACCACAACAACTTCAAGACTCTTGATTACAAGAAGACAAGTCGTGTAGTGTGACCAGTACAGCAACCTCACAACTGTAAAAGTCGTGTAGTGTGAACTTCGCATTAGGAGTTGGTAGGCCTCAGTGCAAATTCAGTAGCTAACAGATGCCTATAAACATTCAGCTGTTTGTCACAAAAATGAAAAGAAATGCCTCAGTTCATTTGCCTAAAGCTGCCCCCTTTGTGAGCTCATTGGAGCTTTTATTAGAGAACCTTTACTTTATCCTCCTTTCTATGCCCAGTAGGCCAAGGCCCCTAACAGGCTTCTTTTTCTTCAGCCCTGAAAGAAACTTTACAAGCCAGTGACAGGTTTTCTTTATTTACATTAAAATGGCAAACTGTAGACCCGAAAAACAGCCAGCCATCAGTCCAAACCCTCAAAGTCCCGCCATATTCTCCTAACAAGGTACTTTTCAAATCCTTAAAAAGAGACTAATTGTTCGTATTTGAATAGATAGACATCCTGACTATGTTTTCGGTGACAGAAACTGGTCTCCAGCATAAAACCGTTCAATAAACAATGCAACCACTGAAAGAGTGCACATATCCAGGACGAAAGCAAAAAAAAAACTATTAAACTGTTTTGCCTTCTGCTTGAAAGACTGCATAATCCCGCCGTCCCCAGCAAAGAAAATATTTCAGAATACGTTTGACAGGTTGATTCCATCGGACGAGCAGAAGTGGAAAGGATGAGTCATTGTGGCGAAAAACAGCTACAGGTACAGTTCTGAATGGTGTCTGCTCCTCAATACATTCTTACAAAGCTGCAGCTAAATGGGCCTGATATGGTGGAGAAATCCACTTATCATAGGATAAGTGACACACAAGAAACAAAAAGGGAAAAATCTGAATACTCACAACTTTGTGCCGTGACCTGTACGTGAAAAATTAAGAAGGTGCATTTCATATATCAGAGGGAAAATTTATGTACAGTGATTAGCATTAATATCAGTTTACTTCCTTATATAGAATCATGGTTGACTTTACATGGGATCCAACTGGCATTTAAACATGCATGTAACGAAATAATGTTATTATAGTGCTATATGAGATCAAATGATAATCATCCAAGTTGCTTTAAATTTAGTGTTAATTAGGGTACAAATCAAATAGCTATTATTGCACATACTGCGTTCCTTTGAAAATCCAATGCAATGAAAACAGTAACCATGAATATAATGATAACAATGAATTTCCCTGTAGCTCCTGCAGAAATATGACCATAATGTGAACATAGGTTGTGATTTTTTTACGTATAATAAACATGACATATTTTAGTTAGAGTGCAGGTTCATTAGGCTGTGTGGGTAATTAAAGAAATTCTTGATATAGTCAGGGTACAGATGTGTAATGTCTGAAATTCTAAACTAAATCAGTTCTAAAAATTTCAAGTCAAACAATGATTTTTTTAAAAAATGATTAAGCAAAAGAAATGAGTTATTATACCTCCAATAGTGAACTGGTAGGCTAATTAGTTTGGCTACAATAATGAATCACTTCTGGCCTTTCAGACTATACTAGTTTCTGGGTACTGTAGGTGTTTAGGGGATTTAATTTCTATACGAGAATTATCATGAGAAAGACACAAGTATATTGACAAAGTAACTTATTCGGTCTCTGCTTCTTTTCATCTTGATACAAATCGAGCTTTTTTATGCCCAGGAAAGAGGATACAACTTCCTATATGCATTCAAGAAAAAGCCTTTATATTTCTGACTGGACCACATTGGGTTACTTAGCAATTTTCATTTTGATTTGTTAATCCAGAAACGCAAATGACCCTTGTGTGTTTAACATGTTTACAAAACTTACAAAATGTCAACAAATCACTTTAGATATTCCCAGGTAAATAAAACTTTTCCTAGATTTGTAAACACTTAAGGCAGAAAATTTACTATGTTACTGGAATTGTGAACTCATACTTTTCATCATATAAAAACCTGATAGATATTAATCATGGTTTCCACAATTCACTGGGTAGTGAACAATATTAATCACAAGGTAGTCATATTCAGGAAACACTCCAAAACAGATTTCTGTACTTTCTATTAAATGCTGGGGACTATTGATTGATTGATCGATCGATTGATCAATTAATTAATTAAATCAATGACTCAGCAGATTAGCACTCTCTGCCAGTTAACAAATAGGTGTGATGCAGAAGTGATCAATGCCGATCGATTTGATCCGTCTAATTAGTATGAAAAACTCTGTGTTCTCTTATTGTTATGCCAATTAATTCATGCCAGTAGCATGTAGCTCATAGCTACTCTCCTGAAAAGGACCAAAATGTAGACATAGCAAGACCAGCATGAGAAGCTAAAGCAAAAAGGCCTTTATGTTGGATGGACTGTTGCTAATATTAAACCTGTCAGATGCTGAGGGAAAGAAGCTGGACAGGACATGGATTCATCCTAGCTATGGTGGGCGCCTGATATTTTTAATACATGAACCAAAGTTCCAGGTACAACAATGGCATCCCTCCATTCCTTTGCGAAAGGAGCAATTTGTAAATCTATCCCCAGCAGGAAAAGAAAGCAAAATACTCACAAGAGGCACTGGGCCAAATCCAGTACAATCAGAAAGAACACAAATTAAAATCTGTTAGCCACAATGTGTGGGAAACTTTTTTTTCCATTGTGTTACGGTCATCCTAAAATTAATGACTTGCTCTTTAAATTTGCAATTCTTTTTAGCCTAAAGAGAGGTGGCAAGAGATAGATGTATTACTTCTTTATTTCACTAGCTATTATCGGAGGAGTACAGTTTCCACATGGTGACTCTGTGTCCGGCTCTCTTTGTGGCACAAGGTTGCTCGGGCCAAACTGAAATTCGACAACCAGTGAGCATTGTTCATATGTCACCGACCCTTTTGACACTTGTGAAAAATTCTTCAGAAAACCACGTAATTTCTATTTCTATTGAATTCCTAATATAATCAAAACTAATAGAAACTGAAGCAGTTTCTTCTTGGAATGGAGATAACGATAAATTATCTGGATCTGTTATATAGCGGAATCAAAGTCTGATTCAACGGCAGCCCAGACATTTAATCCAGTTAATATTTAATCTTCTATTTGTACCATCCCCTATTGTTTACAGTTAACAGGACATAGGTAAATGTAGTCGTTTGGTTGTCAATGTATAGGAGGGAAGTACATAACTTAAGGCAGTGTTTCCCAATCCAGTCCATGTTTTAGCTCCTACCCAGCAAAAATTTGGACTATCTGGCAGGGAGCTGGGAGGGAGCAAAAACATGGACCATCTGCGGGTCCCTGAGGACCGGATTGGGAAATACTGCTTTAAGGATTCAGCAGTCCTCTTCACCATCTGTTATATCACATGTTTAATGAGTGATGAAATCACCAATGGGCAAGTGGTAGACATGTGTAGTTTTTAATATATGCCATCAACAGGCCTTACCCAAAGGAGTAAGACAGCGTGCAAGACAAGTAAGAATGTGGGCCGAATGATTTTGCAACACAATTTCAGTTATTCAGAAGGATTTACGGGACAACATTTGCAGCATCTTTTATGTCTCGGCCCCCAGTCAGGAAGAAATACAGCTTCTGAAAGCTCACATTTGCCAAACTAAAAACATCCACTCAGCTCTGAACGAATGTTCAGAGGTCGTGTTGGGAGCGCGCCACAGAGAGCTAGCAGCACCCGCTGGAGATCCTCCCACAGCGGGGCTTTAACCCAAGAAGAATATTCAATAACCCAAGCTTTCTACCTTCAGAATAGGGTGGCTTGCAAGATGCCTGAACAGTAATAAACACACAAATCCTAAGGGGGCCTTGCTGATACCTGTGTATGATCAGACGCATGTTAAATGTGGAATAGTGTGTTTAGAGAAAATAAATTAAATGTCAGATCTGAGCAGCAAGAGGACTTTGCTTTCACATAATGACTGCCTAGCTATTATGGGTACTGGACTCCATCTTAAATAGTTAATCTCATCTACCCTCCGTGCTCATTAAACGGCTCCCACCACAGTGTACCAGGTGTTATGAGGAACAGGGTTTGGGGGGGGGGGGGGGGCGAAAATGAACCGGGGTTAAGATGGGCATGCCCGTGGGTAAAAAAAAGGCCGGGAAACGCCACCGGATGCATTTTCCCACCGCCGGGGGGAGCCAAACGTTTAAGCACACAGAAAAA
>JAODKC010000048.1:6386202-6406806 GCA_026777985.1 Mormyrops attenuatus | reverse complement strand
CCCCCCCCCCGCCCCCGCCCCCCCCGCCCCCCCCCCCCCCCCCCCCCCCCCCCCCCCCGGGCCAGGTGGCCATGCGGCAGCAAACAAAGGACATTCGATTCCCAGCATGCAAATCTTTGCTTTCTTAATATAGAGATAGATACCCACAAAGAAGTAGGCAGTTGGTGTTCAACAGAAAAGAATATGGCACCCTGACTCACGGTCATATGCAATACGAGTGTTAATGTTTGCTTTCAAGACGCGACCTTTACTCTCCTAGAGTGTTTCACCGGCTGTAAACCAAACCGGGCCGACGCGAACAAGGCAGACGGAGCCTCAGCTCCCCCACGTTTGATGTGGCACTGTGGTCAGGAAATTCAAGCGGGGAGCAGAAAGGCCTCCGCCTTGCTGGTTTCCGTGTCTCGTAGAGGGCCCGGCCCGGGCTGGTGCCATTGGCACACTGTAGCCAGTTCCCGCATAGGGCAGTGCCAACCCCACTCTGTGTTTACAGACAGTAAAAGGCCTAGCGTATCCCAGCATGCAGAAGTCCCCTTTTAGACACCTGATATTCTGTCTGCATTAATTATGCTTCTTTGGAATCACAGTCCCATCCTGGTACAAACTGCCTGGTAACACAGTGACATTCTGGTACAGACCGTCTGGTAACACTTTACTTGAGGTGGCGAAAATGATGTATTAGTACCCTTACTTAATGGATTAAGTAATTAACTAGAAACTAAGGGTTAGTTACATATTGACTCCATGTTCATTCATCATTAATCAATCATAATGATTCATATATTTTATGCTTTTACTATATTTGTTCATGACGTGTACATGAGTAGTAACTGAGTTCTAAGTTAACCACCGGCTTTGTCAAGGAAATAATTGTAATGACAGCATGAATATGCCCTTTTCTGTCCTATCGCAGAGCTAACAAGTGCAAACTCAGTTACTTAGCGATTAGCAATGCTTATTATTACTGGCAGGCTTGTCGACACACACTAAACAGAAACGTGCAGCGTTTCAAAGAAACTTAATGCAACACTTGGCAGGAATCTCGGAAGGATGTTTTTGCTGTGGGCCCTGTGCTTGAGCGAGGATCTGTGTCTTCAATTAGCAATTTATTAATAATAATAAATAATAAATCATTATAGTAATTAATTTTGTAAATCTGGATTGTTCTTTTGCAGCTCCCGGTGTTTTTTTATGCTTCCCCTCTGGAACAATGCGCTTCCCGCAGCATGAGGGGGGTGTGAACAATGAATGTCTGTGGCTGACGCTGGCTGCATCCGCACACAAACCCTCAGACTGCAGCCTGTTGTGTCTGGGACAGTGTTTAGGTGCTGTTCTTCGATGACGTGCAGCTAATTAGTGCTCACAATTAGCATACCCGTCACACTCTGGGGAGCTATTGGCTCGATTTAGCCAGTCAGATGAGTCCAGCAAGTAAGATAAAGAACTCAGATGGACTCAGAGCATACAGATGTTGTACCTGGGCTGTTCGGGAGACCGCTGTCACGGGAAAGGCGTTTCTCAATTCCAGGAGCGGGGTGTGTAGAGAGATTGACTCGATGTCACATGACCTTGGCTCAGATGGGATTTCATTTTCGGCGTGTGCCATCAAAGACTTCAAGGGAGGTCAGGGAAGGGCTCTCGATTTCGGACAAAAGAGCGCGCCCGTAGTTCCTGGCTGGGAGACAGGAAGTTGAGGGTGTGCGTGAGGAGGCGGGGAGGTGCGGGGGCAGCTCGCAGGCTTTGCCCTGACTTCCTGCAGAGATGGGGCTGGCCGGCAGCCAGTCTGCACACCCCAGCCCTCACCTCGCCACGGCATCCCCGCAACGACTGGCATCTCTTTCATTTTCAGCTTTCATCCATTACTCTCATCCGAAAAGAAGCCAGGCTAACAAGAGTTACACACAGCTGGCTTGACATGCCATTAATAGCCAAATAAATGATTGCAATAGATTGCAGTTAGACCAGTAAAATGTTTAGGCATTAAACATAATATTGCACATTTGAGCTTGAGGATTTAATGCAGTGAATTGGAACCTGGGGGTTGGGGGGCTTGGACAAACTGTCCCATAAATTCACACGTACACGTTTTCATACAGTCTACAGAGCACATTCCTTGAGACTTTGTATTCCTCAAATAACTCCGGGTCCCCTGGCCCCCGGGACCGGGGCTTTACTGCAGGGACTTCAGAGGGACACAAGAACAGAAACAAAGCCTGTAACCATGCGCCCCCAACCCCCACCGCGCTTCCCCTTATCCCTGGGGAGCCCTCTCTAGTTAACCACTGCAGCTGTATGCTAATCAGACAGAGCATTTTGGAAATTTACTCACCAGGAGGTTTAACCCAGCTGGAAAACACACCCCATTGTTCTATTAAAGAGAAATAATATGTGTGGGAGGCAGTACCGCACACAGGACCCCCCCTCCGTCAGCACCCCAGATCGCGGTCGCCACCTGCCCTGCACCGATTAGCCTCCCTTTCAGCGCGGCTCAAAGCAAACACGGCTGTCTGTGCTGTTTTACAGCGGTGCGACCGCTGCCCTCCATTAAGCAAACAGAGACGTCAGGTCCAGCACACTGCGCACATCTGCCGCTGCTTCCACACAGCGTCCCGTGGCTTTGAGTTCCCTCCAGGTAGCGGTGGCCTAGCAGAGAGTTTGATGTTGGGTGGGACGAATGTTTATTGCGGGGGACATGGATGAAGGGGTGACAGGGAGACATGGATGCCATCGAAGGTAGATCATCAGGCCGGTCAGCAGGAAAGGAAAACCTGCAAGGGGGGGGGTGTTAATATCGGCACGTCCGGACATGGGGGGCGGGGGCGGGTCTCGTGTGCCAGCTGCCACCTCACCTGAGCTGGAAAAACAGACAAATAAAGATCGGCATGAGGCCGACTCTCGACTCCCTTTGATCCGCTCGCTTCTGGCGTGCGTTAACACCCCAGCCCCCCGCCCCCGACACGAGCGGCCCCACCAGTGCTCCCCCACACCTGTCGGGGCTTATCAGACAAAAGGCTGCCAGCCTTTAGCACTGGCTATTCTTTAACCCGGAGGAGCGGCTGCTGGTGCACTCGATCCCTCACCTGCTTGCTCACTCTGTGCGCTATTTATTGTTTCTTTATTTATTGAATTCTTGGCATATTTTTGTGTGTTTTATGCATGTTCAGACCTGAAAGTGATACAGCAGTGAGTAATTTTTGAAGGAGGTTCATTGAATTACTCATGCAGAGATTCCTGTGAAAACTTGTTAGTGGGCAATGGGACATTTGGGGTTGGGGGTTGCTGCTCCCTCCCTCTTTGTTGAGTCTGGGATGCTGTGGGAGTTGCCATGGAGAGTGTGAAGCCAAGCACAAGCAGCTGTTATTCTTTGCTAAAATCTTTCGGTGCCCGTCTGGCTTGTTAACCCATTAAGCACGACAGAGAATGAGAACAATGAGTACCGTTTTGAAGGGTCCTTTACTTGTGTCCTGCAGACGTACATATTTACAGACGGGGAAGATGAAGAGCTGAAGAAGAAAATAGGTGAGAAATTCCAGCCTTAAAAAGTGAAACGGAGTACAAGTGATCACACTTTAGGGAAGTGGTAACTAATTACACATACGTGGTGGTTTTAGTTACACAAAAATGTTCCGAGGGCAGAGTGGAAAATGATTGGTTCAGAGAGATAGCCAACCAGATTGTAGAGGAGGTGGGTCCAAGTAACTAGAGGAGGTAGGGCCATGACATCCTCTAGTTGCTTGGACCCATCTCCTCTACAGTCTGACTGGTTATCTCTTTGAACCAATCAGGTTTGGTTCTGCCCTCAGAACATTTTTATGCAAGTGAGCTAATTGACCAGATTACTCTTGGTAGCATCAACAGCCTGTTCATCCATCTGGAAAATAAATCTTACAATAGTTTTTGATCAATCCTCTTTCTCAGGGATATTAACTTTCCTCCATGTTGCTGCACAAAAATTCTTATACAAATCCCAGCATTGATATCACCATTGATTTCACTGTCTATTGGGTGATACCAATAGACACTAAAAGTGAACAGTAGGAGGCAATGTCACTTCTGATGCACATTAACTTTCAGAATAACTCCCCTCCAACACAGGAGACCACGCCATCAACACGAACTGCTCTGCGGCTCACAGCCGGCAAGCCTTGTCCTGCAAGATGGCGGTGGAGTACGACAAGTTCATAGAGTCTGGCAAAAAGTACGACATTTCTTAATCTCACACACTCTTTAACACGAGGGGCACATGTACTCTCCAAGTCATAGGGGGTTTTGGAGGACTCCCTCATACCCGAGTCATAAAGCTTCCCGTGTACACACTGTACAGTGAAAAGGCTCCCTAGCTTGCTTAACAGTTTAATAATTATATTCCAGAGTAGGCTGATCAGTAACTGTGATCCCCTCATTCAGATGGTTCTGTCACGTGGACGACGACAACTACGTGAACACGCGGACCCTGGTGAAGCTGCTCTCCCACTACCCTCACACTCAGGACATCTACATTGGCAAGCCCAGCCTGGACCGGCCCATCGAGGCCACCGAAAGACTCGGTGACAGTAAGATGGTGGGTGGACGCCATTGCAGCAATCGCTGATTTGTATGCGATCTGAAAATAGGAAAGAAATCACTGAGGGCTCAAGGTCTGTTTTCTCTAAATTTCAGAGGCCAGTGAGCTTTTGGTTTGCGACTGGTGGAGCGGGTTTCTGCCTGAGTAAGGGCTTAGCATTGAAGATGAGCCCCTGGGCAAGGTGAGTGAACGATTCCATCAAAATGTCAAGGGATCATCAGGTACAGTTAGTTTTGATGGGACGGTTATATTGTATTCACTATAAATCAACATATTTCATATAGCTCAATTTGGAGAAGCAAATAATGAAACATGACAAGATGATTTGGTAAGACTATTAATGGCAGCTTCATAATGGCTTTATAATGCATTCAAAGAACATTCAGTGCACATTCCTGATGTATTCATAGAACATTAACTGCACCTTTATAATGCATTCATAGAATGTTCATAAGCAGCATGTCAGTATACCTTAACATGCCTTAAAGCATTCCATTCATAACTTTCAATGAACAAAATATATATCTTTTTAATGTATATTAAAGCTGTCATTAGAATTGTATAACCATAAAATGTTTGTTATTAACGTATATTAAAGCTGTCATGTCTTCTTCACTGAAAGGATTACGAATACTTACTTTAAGACAGGGGTGGGCAATCTTATCCGCAAAGGGCTGATGTGTATGCAGGTTTTTGGCATAACCTTTAGGTTATAAAGCATTGTAAATGCATTATGAAGGTGCATGAAATGTTCTGTGAATGCATTATGAATGTGGTATTGAGGTGCAGTTAATATAAAGCGTTACTGATCGTTCTTACTCTTTTGGGATATTAGGCAGTGGGATATCAGAGGACAATGTGTTTGATACAAGTAAAACTTTTCTTTATAGATGAAGTACTGACCTGATTCTTAAGGCTGAGCACAAGCAGAACAATGTGAAAATATCACCATGATGTTGGCATGACCTATTTGCATGATAAACGGTTTAAGGAAGATCATGAAATGTGCTTCCGTTGGCTGACATTCTCTCTTAGTGGTGGCCACTTCATGAACACAGCCGAGAAGATCCGGCTGCCGGACGATTGCACCGTGGGCTACATCGTCGAGTCCGTGCTGGGTGTGGGGCTTATCCGTAGCAGCTTGTTCCACTCCCACCTGGAGAATCTGCAACAGGTGCCTAAATCAGAGCTGCATAAACAGGTAAAGACTCGCCACAGTGAGGCAATACACACAGAGGACCTTTCAGAATTATTGGCAGAAGTTCTAAGTGTTGTTTTGTTTTTTCAAGGTTACACTGAGTTACGGGATGTTTGAGAACAAGAAGAATATCATTAACATCAACGGGGATTTTTCAGTGGAGGAGGACCCATCAAGGTAAGAGACTCTATGGCATTTGTTCTTCTCAATGGATGACACTGATTTTAGTAAAGCAAGCATTGCTGACCCTGGAGACTGTGGTGGGCTAAAGCTGACTTTCACTTTGGGGCCTCCCCATCAGCATATTAATTTCATTTTCCTTCTTCCCTCCCCTAGGTTCAAATCTGTCCACTGTTTGTTGTACCCAGACACACCCTGGTGCCCCTCCCACGTTGCCTACTAGTGGTGACGACCCACCTCGTTGGTATCCTCGTCCTGGACGGCCTCGGTATCTGAAAGGCCAACAGGACCTGTTCAGTGCAGGGCTAGCTTGCCTGCTGTCGTTTTGGTTGCGGCGGCATGCGGCCTGCATTAATTTTATCGGGCTGCTGTGCGGCCCACTTTTTTCAGCTTTGGACATTTCCTTCCTCGCCGGTCTCCACGATTCCCGCTCCACTGAGACGAGCAAGAGGAACCGGCAGGAAGAGGGATTCAGCATTACATAGGCAATCAAATGCACTTCCGATGTTGTAAATGTTGCCGATCTACTTGCTATTCTCATAGAATGCACATACATATTTATATTTATATATATATATATCCCAGTGTCATTTGCCAGCTATTATGTGCTTATTTTTCCTAATTCTGGTTCCCATGGTTACACACATTATAGTCACTATATTACTTTTTGTATTGGGTGTTCTTTTTGAGTCTTTTTGAGGTATTCCGTTTGTTCTAGCGTCCACAAAGTAGGGAAACTTCCGCTTGATATTCAGTAGACTCCGGACAAAACCCACTTACGTGAAGATCTGTTTCCTTTTGCGTTTATTAGTGTTATTCTTGTTAGCTGCCAGTTTTGTAGATGTAACCTTGGGTTGTTTATGGCTTGATCTGAGGTACGTCACTGTAAAGCACTTTTGCCCTTTACCGAGCTTATGTCGCTTAATGAATTATGAGGCTGAGATGTAAAAATTTCAAAAAGGGCCAAAAGAAAATGTCATATAATAATGCCATTTGCTTCGAAAACAATCATGGCAAAAGAAAACTGCATTACACATGTAAAAAAAAATGTAAGAATATAAAAAGTGGTGTTTTATATAAAAAAAGTATATATACATATTATTCAAAGGTTTATATGTGGCCATGTGGCCTCATTAGACTGTGGTACAAAACTGTGGTATTTCTCCTGTAAATGATCTCATGTTGGACTGCAAGAGCCTCAGCTAATTAACATAAACTGAACAGCCCCGCGGCCTGTTCGTAACTGGATCTATCACACCAGTGACTAATAGTTCAAATCAAAGGCAGCTGACAATGCAGACATCCGATTCTCAGATCCCGTTTACAAGTTCTCCGACTTTTTGTTTGTTCAATTTCTGCTGAAAGCGTCTCATTCTGTGTTGACAGTAGGATCCTAATCGCTCGTCCTTAAAGCAGGGCGGGGGTGGTGGTGTATTCTCTGTTTTGTGAAACTGTGAAGTGACAGGGCTGCCATTGTGAAACGGAACCTTTCTGAAGCAGCTCCAGTCGTCCATGTATGCAGAAGTCCCGTGTAAATGACCCACAATGGGTGTGAATGTAAATCACTATTGAAAGCAGTATTTCTGTACTGTTCTCTTTTCCCCGTCGGATGACTGTGTGTGTACATTAATGTATCAGACTGTTTATATTGTATATGCTGTTTGCTTTTTGTGGATCAGAATGCTTCTGGCGACTATCAGAGGACTGTTTATCGCTTCCATTTGCATCTGTATGTGTAAATTACACTCCAGTATCTGGAATGCTTAACTCAGATGTATGATGGGAAAGAATTGCTTCTCAGGGACCGTGACCTTGATGCCGTTACCACGGCAATCGCTTTGGGCACCATTCCTTTGCTTTCAATAAAGAGCATACTTGCCGAGTCTGCTGGTCTTCTTGCTTTCTTTAATCTCTTCTCTTTTTTGATCACATGATCTCCGATTGTCCAACCAGCATGCTTCAGTTCAGTGGTCTTCATCTGTACAGCACAGGGTAACTGCAAAGCCACACCCACTAACGTCTGGACTAAAGCTGAACTGCAGCTTGAGCATATTAATGGTAAACCTTCAGCGATCACAGTAATGAAGAATCATGAAAATATTACCAATAACAAGCAAAACAATGGATCTTTTTTTTTATAGGTAACTGGATCTGATCTCCACAAAATCCCACAACCTGAGGGTTGCATTACAAAAGTAGCAAAGGTGGGATACAAATGTCAGATTCGACAAGCCCACAGATCAGTGGTTCTCAATTGACTGACTCAGGACTCTCGTTTTTCCTTCGTCACAAGTCATGACCTAAAAAAATTTGTCTGCCTGGGTTCGGCGGATAAAAATTGCAAAAGTTGTTGAGGGAACAGTGAAAGTCTTTTTGAAAATCACACACTCTGCCATCCAGTGAAAATGAGAAGCACTGATGTAGACCACATGATTCAAGGTTAAGATAATCGGTTAACCTCAGAGCGATTGCATGTCTAATATCAGGCAGCAAAATCACCCCAAAGACACACGTCAAAGGCAGGCAGTTTAGGACAGGCTGCTATGCGACTCCAAGGATGGAACAGCTGGCCCATGGTCCTCATCGGCTCGCCCGGCGAGGTCTTCGTTTTCCGCCACCATTGAGCGGGAAATCTCTCTAATCTGGCATGTTTCTCCAAACAGGAAGCTGGTCGCGGAGGTCTGGAAGAGGAGGCAGCCAGCTGTGTCTGTGAGTAAGTGGGAATGCCGACTGACAGATACATATCGCGGCTGCGGGATTAGTGCCCCATTAAAGAGCATTTGTGGAGTTTTAATGGGACTCAGGTTACAGGGAGCCCCGAGCGAGACGCGAAACCAAAGAGCTGCTGTGTCACATCACTGCTGGGCACGCAAGGTGCTGCTTTTACAGCAGGAAGTGCCAGGTTTCCAAATGTATGCCAACTGAGCAACACATGTAACAAGATGCTCTAAACCTTTAACCTGGGTGGCTGTTTCTGAGTTCCTAAGATTCTAGAAGCATAATATCTGGCACAAACAATCACACCATGTTAAAAATAACTTCTAATGCTGAGCTTGACCCCATTTTCATGCTGCATATATTCTATTGCAGGCACATAACTCAAAGGAGCAGACTGTCTGCATTAAGAAGCAGGTCTACCTAATGAAGCAGCCACTGAGTGTATATATATTTTAAAATACATAGTGAATTGTAGTTTGTAATGAGATCTTTCAGGTGTAATATTTAGCCTGGAACTGCATTAAACTTTTGAGAGAAATATACAGAAATTGCTTTGCTCACAGACAGTTGCCAAAACAATTCAGCTATGTTACAGCAAATTAAAATGGATGGGATTAAGCGCAATCAAACACACTATGCAATGCCTTTGAGACTGGACTGTTGGTTAAGTATGCATGGGATAGAGTCAGTGAATAGTATTTGGGATAAACAGGCAGAGGAGTAAAAAGAACGATCCATTAGTCCAGGGGTGGCCAATCTTATCCAGAACGGGCTGTCAGTGTGTGCGGGTTTTCACTGCAGCTCCCTAATTAGATTACTAATTAGAGAACTGATTGGCTGAAGAGTCCTCACACCTGGGTGTGAACAGCTGACCTAAAGGTTATTCCAAAAACCTGCACACACACCGGTCCTTTGAGGATAAGACTGGCCACCCCTGCATTAGTCAGAAAAGTGCAGATGCAAATGAGGGAAGTGGGCAGCTGACAACAGCAGGGAAAATGCAAAGTGCAGCTCCGGGGCTAACGTCCTCGGCCCAACGCAGACTAATTACTTCTTCATTGAATGGACAGAGAAAACTAAGAGAAAAAGGGAAATATTAATTCCATGAGAATCAGGCACTGCTAGTACCCTGGGATATGCAGCTACTTTTTTGTTGCACAGGAAATGTGAGGCTGAGGAAGACAGAACTGGATACTGTTGAGGTCAATTGTGACACAAGTTGTCACAGGAAATGTAAGTGATTACATAATTGCAATTATTGTTACAGCACAATAGTAATCTTTACAACAAGAGTGCCTCGTATGTAATTTAATAAAACTACAGGTTTTATAAAATTATAGTCAGGAGACCATTCAGTTCATATTTTCCTCTTACTGAGTACGGAACCTGCAATCTTTCGTATTGCTGTGTAGCACTAGCTGAAAATAACGGCTCACACTCCTGCCAGCACTCAGCATTTAGGCTGGAGCAGGTGGGGAAAAAAAAAAAACAGGCCAAGATACTGTACCGTATTCTATTCTGCTCTCAAAGGCAGGACACTAGCATTTATCATGCCTATAGGGTTTAACTTGATCCAGCCCTGGCGCACTGCAGTCGTTCCTGAAGTTATTGCTCTGTGTTCTATATGTCTGAGACAATATGGTTATTACATGCAGAAGACTAGGCGTGTGCACAGCACTACTTCAGGGGGCAAAAATACTTAGTAGGAGCTTAGTAGTACTAAATACTTAGAGTTACTGCTGCAATACAAATCATAAACGAATATAGCGGCTACTTGAAATAAAAGATGCATCATGATTCATTAATGAGTAAGCATGAGATCTGCATTTCATGTTACTCATTTATTCTTCAGTATAGTTCACACAGGTTTACAGAATTAACAGATATAGTAACAAATAAAATAAATAAAAGATAAATAAATGAAAGGTGTGTCAAATCATTAATGATGAATGAACATGAGATGTAACTAAGACTTAGTTTGTGGTTAATTAATACATAAGTAATAGCATAATAGTACATTATTTTTGCCCCCTCAAGTAAAAAGTGTTACGAGGGTGTGCATAGGGTTACACTTCCCATAAAAAGATAGCTATCGCTGAATTATTTTATTACTTTATAATAACTTACCAGATTCATTTTTTATTGTCAAAGACTGGTACCTCTTTGCAAGATTTTACAATGCAGCGCTACAGGTTTCTGCTATTCAGCTTAAGATTCCTTAAAGTCACGCTTTGCTTAGTTAATATTCTGAAATTCTGTATTTAAAGACCTCTGAGTTTTGCTTAAATGTGCTGACAAAGGAGCCATCTAACATTTGGTGCAGGGTTAAAACATCTATATCCTTTTGCATTGAGAAGGTGTCCTGGATCTGTCAAAACACCTCACTGGATTTTAAGAATATTTCCCGCTCAAGCTTGTGAGGTCAGTTAACAAGTTCCAACATTCTTCATGGTTAAAAGTAAGATCCCTGTGGCTATATTTCATCATTAAAGGGGGGGGGGGGGAGAGAGAGAGAGAGAGAGAATATAGCTATATCACATTTGATCTATCCGTCTATCCGTAACCTCATATTCTGGTCAGGAGCATGAATCCCAGCACAAGACAGGGGTACTCCCCAACGCAATGCCAGTCAACTGCTGTATGCTGACAGACTCCCTTTTAAAATTTAAGCCATGGATGGCAAAATAGTACAAATGCAGAACAAACAAAGTCAATAAAAATGTCCGGGTTAAGTCCATTGGTCAGATATGCCTCTGATAGTCTCCCCGCAAAAACCTCAACGTACAGATACCTCCTATGCCTCCTGACAGCTTTAAGTCCCACAGACGTATCATTACTGAAATAAACTAAAGCGGCTGTGTGATTGTGGTTAAATTAAACGTGTGACAATCATTTCTTTAGGAGGTGGATTTGTGAGGGGGGGGGGGGGTAATGTTATGGAGTATCTAGCTGCCAGATTTTGCTGCTTTAACTTCTCTAAATGTGGGGAGGAATCGGTTATTTTTTTGTTCCTGTTCAGAAGAGCAGGCCTTCCCACCTCATCATGCCTTATTTGCATGCAAAGCCACAAAACTCTTCAATCCACCCTGATTTCAGTCAGCGGTGTCAACGGAGTACAAAGTGTCTTACACCAATGAGAGCTTTTCACTGCACCACCCAAAACGTAGGCATCAGGTCTCAATACAGAATAATAATTTGCATATTAATATTTCCTTCTATTTACACACAAACATGCTCCCTCTGTGTGGTATGTAATAATCACATGAAACACAAAATCGTACTTCCCGAGCTTTTCGGAAACCCGAGGTAGTTGTGCTTTTCGGTTTATTCTGCTTCATGCCTTATGAAACCACCAGCCTTGAGGGAATCGATTGCCTGCAATATATTTTGCTCCTGAATCTCCACAGAAAAGCACATAAACAATGGGCATACCTGACAATCCACTCCGCTCTCTCCGCTTAAAACCCAGCATTTACGAGTGCTTGTGCAGAATCATTTCTGAATAATATGGATTTGGCTTTAACACTGAAATATATGCATTGGACAAATTTCTAACCACAGTGTTGCTCCCCTTTTCTTCCACTACTAGGCTTCTAAATAATTTTTTTACGCTAGAAAGCATAGCAGAGCTATTAGGAAACGTAAAAGTCCAATGATAATCTAATGTACACCTGAATAAAAGAATAAAAAATCTCAAAATGCTAAGCTAATGCTACAGCAATATGACTCAGGGTTAAACCTCCACGGAGGGTTTGGAAAGCAGCGGTTAAAGTGACCGATCAGGCTGCACTAAAGAAGCTGATAAAAGGGAATCATTGACAGAAGTGTACATGTCTGCTTATGACTCATCTGATTATTATACATTTCTAAGAAATAAAGATGAACTACGAATTAAAAGTGCCCTCTAGCATTTTTTTGATCCCAAGTGAACTCTCGGTGTGTTTTATCATTACAGAGTACCTCAGAAAGTAAAAAGCCTGCCGTAGCGAATTTACCCAAGTAGGGTGACCATATTTTGCTTTGCAAAGAAGGCAGCACAGGGGGCAGGATGCAAAGAAAGGTGTCGAAGGAACGCACATATTAATGCAGAAAGGATTCTGACTGTAGAAAGCAAATTCAGCATGAAAAAAGCGAAATCAGACATTTTAGGCATTTTTAGGTGTCAAGAAAAAGAGGACGTAGTCACACTACCGATAGTGCAACTGGAGCACTTCCTGTCTGCAAAGAGACACTGTCCTTGGGCAGGTATCGACTTCTGTGCCTGTATATGGACCAAAGTGCAAACCAGCCGCTGTCAAGACAGGCTCGGAATGACGTAAGTAACAGGAACAAGTTGCACGTTGGAGCAAAAGTGCAGCTGAAAGGAGCCGTTGCGGGGAGATCTGCCTCGCGGGGGGAGTGGCGTCGGGCGATTGCCCATTAACCTCGTCTATCAGCAACGGAGCTTCAGCTCTTTATTAAAACTCGGCACGTTTCTTTGGAAGGCATTTTCCGGGAGGTAATTTCTAATAAGCAGTTCCAATTCTATTCCTCACCGCTGCTAGTGCTGGACTGGGCACCCTGTAAGCAAGGCCTTGGATAACCTGGTTCCAGCAGAACGGTGCCCTTGGAAGCAAGACTAAGATGAGGTCTTTATACTCTATATGTACCTGCTGTTTACTGGTACTACAGCCCTGCACACAACACAGCAATGACCAGGCTATGAAGGAAGTGTCTAGATATTTCCAATAATCTCATCTATATTATGGCAGCATAGATAATCCCTGGTGTTCGTCCTTGCGAGTCTCAGGACTGCAGAAGGGAGTCTTCTGAACTTCACTAGGAAAAACTCTTGTGCTGTTCTCGTTGACGCGATTCGAACATGACCAGCCATGAAATTCCGGGTCTCACTTCTCACACCACAGCGATGGGAGGGCAAGCTGTGAGCGAGGTGAAGGTCCATGGCTGGGAGCAACAGCTGTTTGTCCCTCCTCGCAGGCCAAGGTGTGAAGACTGATGTCTCAGGGACTCGTGCTCCTAGTGGCGGATCCCCAGGGCTTTAGACACTTCAAGGAACGGGCTTCAGTGGATCTAGAGCTCCCTGTGGGAAAACAGAGCATTAGGGAAGGCAGCAGGGACTTGCTTTGAGGAGCCGCAGTGGTCTTGTCATGACGCCCTTGCAAATTGAATTTCCTGACAGCCGGGTACGGGATAACGCCCAGAAGGAAAAGGGCTTCCGTATCAGAGTAGAACCTCAAAGAAGAATCAAAAGTTGCTCTTCAACATCTCGAACAACTGAACAGCCCTGAATTCCTCCTCACACCCTCTTGATGGAGTACAGAAGCTTGGTCGCAGGTCTGCTTTGCTATTCCCATGAAACATACTCTGCTGCTGATTAAGCCTCAAAATATCTACACAAATGTGCATCTTCCCATGGGGGGAGGGGGGGGCGCAAAAACCCACAATAAAATGTGCTCCAGAAACAACATGAAATAAAACCAAACAAACCGGAAATTTAATTGCGACCAAAACTAATTAGATGAGCCTGTGATGGAAACAGCATTTCTGAGCTCCATCTGGTTCTGGGCCACAGACAGATTACCTGCATTAAACCCAAACGTCTATTTTAAGCCCAGTCCATTTTAACGACTAAAAATTTCCCAGATGACTCGCCGCTACATTAATATGACGTAAGATGTGTGGGGTCTTGTGCTCATTTTCAGACTGTCTTCACTGCTTTAAGACTTATTTGTGAACTGCGTTTGATAGATCCGGATTCTAAATCTATTAAACGGCCAACAGGTTTATCGTCTATCAAGTTTTAATGATCTCGACTTTCGAAAAATACTGAAGATTCATAAACATACATATATTCACCTTAGCGGCTCATATACATAAATAGGAAGCTTATTTATCACAATCATGTCTTGTATTCATAAGCATTTCTGCACTAAACAAAAAAAAAAAACATTTCTAGTTTTCCTTTTTTTTAAAAAAAAGAAAAATCTGCGTACAAAATGCAGGCAATTAAATAGATTTATTTTTAACAAAGGAAAATAAATATTCATTTTCGTCTAACAAACTATGCAAGATGTTTATCTTTATCTTACCCAGGGCTGGAGTAACAGCTGTCTATGTTTAACTTTTGTTTGGAACCTTCGCCTGGCAGTTCATGCACTTCTGCACCTTCCGTATGTGAAACCACATATAAGGGAATATGGGGAAATGGGAAATACTTCAAGGAGCAAAAAATAATGCACAGAGTGCACCCAGTACGACAAGTAACCGCTGAGAAGAATTGTGGGAGGCCTTTTAGTGGGACCAGGAGATTTGCTGGCCAAGACGGATGCTCTGAAACGCCGCTTAAAAGGGCTCTGTTCCCGTTTTTAAGCCCTGTGCAATTTTTGGGAATATCAAATGACTGGTGAACACAGACCATAACACATGACTCACAAATGATTTCAAGAACCAAAAAAAAAAAAAAAAAAGCAAAATCAAGTTAATGTCACATTTTCAGGAGATGCAAATCAAAGCATCAGTGCCTGAAGCGGCTGTTCTGGAGGGGGGCACATTGGGACGGGTCATCGAGGTCACCGTGTTGGGCACACTGAGACGGGTCATCGAGGTCACCGTGTTGGGCACATTGGGATGGGTCATCAAGGTCACCGTGTTGGGTGGGTTGGGAGGTACCTCACCTTTCAGAAGTCACACATCAGCTCATTC
Source organism: Mormyrops attenuatus (assembly GCA_026777985.1). Taxonomy (NCBI): domain Eukaryota; kingdom Metazoa; phylum Chordata; class Actinopteri; order Osteoglossiformes; family Mormyridae; genus Mormyrops; species Mormyrops attenuatus. Next base: position 6,391,447 of record JAODKC010000048.1, on the reverse strand, counting down.
ATGTTAATCACGCATCGATAGCCTCGGCTTAACGGTAGTATTAGTCAGTCTGAGGCGGTGTTTGTTCAGTTATTCGGGGAGGGGTTAGGATTAGGTAGGGTTAGGAGTGGGGTGTCATTTGTTAAACACTCTCATGTCTCATGTTCATATGACCAAGATTAAAATCTACAAAAGCACTACATTTATGATTTTCCCCTACAGCACAATTCTGCAACTAGCCCTTCATTCTCTCCACTCTTTTCTCCCCCCCCCCGCCTTCTTTTGGTGGGATTTTAAGTAGCAGCCTACAGAGTTAGAGATAGATAGATAGATAGATAGAGATACTTTATTTATCCCTAAGGAAATTTAGGATATAAATTCAGTTATATGACTCTGTACTTTAACCGGTTAACATATAACATTGGGTGTGGTTTTCTAAGGGACAGCACCAAGCTAACATGCCAACCACGCTTCCCCAGGCTCAGGACTGATTATTATTCCTACCATCTCGCATACGTCCTTATCCAGCTTCTGGGTCCTTTGGTACGTGGACAGAGCAGCCGGCCTGAATCTTGGAGGCAGATGGACACAACCTCAGCTCCCTGTGACCCCGACAGCTCCCTCCCATGTTGCTGGTTATATTCATCTACTCTTTCATGCCGTCGTGTCTTCACAGGCATGGTTCACCAGTCTGGGCAGGACCCGAATGGGTTAGTGCCTGGTGGTGCCAATGCCAGGGTGGATGCCAGGAGATGACATGCCGTGGGGAGACATCAACATCTATTCATTGAGTTCTACAGAAACTGAATGGCCAGCCAGAAAAATCTCACCTGGAATTGTCGGCACCCTTATCGGCTGCTGCTCCAGGTAAGTTGTTCTTGGCACGTACATTGATTAAAGTCCGACTGACAGCTTTCAGGCATAGCTCTCCACAAATGTCTTTATGTATTATCCTCATCTATTCAGTTGGCTTATGAACACAGGAGAAGATTATCCAACTCTAACTGAATGTCAGACTATAGACATGACATTTTACAGCCCCTATTTGCGGCCTCCAGAAGTGAGACTGGATCCCCAGGTACGGTCCAATAGGAGGAGAGGGCCATGGAAACACAGGGTCACATGATATGCATATGGTTTTGGCACATTGACCACCGTTTGTTTGCATTAACGGTGTGAGTGCATTTCTAACCTCTTCGTACAAGTTGGCGTCTGACCAAGATCCTTTCTGACCATTGTCAAGAGGCTACATCCCGTTTGATCACCCGTCCCTTAGCCAGGAAGGACCGATGGGGATTAGTTTGCCAGCAATAGAAAGGTATTGTCTGTAGTCTTCAGGATGTGAGTTCCATCCATCCATCCATCTATCCTCTGCCGCTCATCTGGGGTCAGGTCGTGGTGACAGCAATCTAAACAGGGATGCCCAGACCTCCCTCTCCCCAGCCAGCCTTTCTGGGAGAATCCCATGGCGTTCCCAGGGCAGTCGAGGCAATCTCTCCAGAGTGTCCTGGGTCTGTCCCGGGGTCTCCTCCTGGCTGGACATACCTGAAGCACCTCCCCAGGGGGGCGTCCCACATAGATGCCCGAACCTCTTCAACTGGATGTCAGTTAGTTCAAAGTCTGTCCAACCACACACGGACTCTAAAATAACAGCAGTGAGGTTCAGTTAGGAATCATGTAAATGATACTGAAACGAGGCAACTACCAAGTAAACAAAGGAGCTGCGGCTCACAGGACCATAAGTCATGCGAGGTTTGTTCTGGAGTCTTTGCGGGATGTGGGATGTGGACGAGGCAGCATGGAGGGAAAAACAGTCTATTTGACCAGGCTCTGTCATTTGCAGACCATTCTGTCCATTGTGGGAAGCAGTCTAGTGGTAAACGCTTTTTACAGTTGTTGTTCTGCTTGCTCATGGAAACCAGCCACTCTCAATGGCCAGACTACATGGGAAAGCGGTTTCTCTGATCAGGAATCTTCTGTTGACTTTCTTTAGCGTGGTTAAAAAATAAAAAATACAGAGCTAGCCATGGATATACATTGTTGGGAAGCGCCAGTGGCCAGTGCTTTTTAAAAAGTTCACAAAAAACACAAGGCAGTGACTTCTGACTCTCTCTCTCTGGAGCCTAAAACTTGAGGAGCCAGCTTCTGATACTGAGGCTGTAAATGTTGTGGATCACCCCCCATACTGTGGCCAAGGTCTGAGGAAGTGGATCTGTCTAAGGGATCCTTCAAAACCAAAGCCCTTCATAGTAACTACCTTAGTGGCCTGGATTCCACAGTGCAGCTCAAAACGGACATCAAGATGCCGCCTGTCTCCTGGCACCCATCAAGCTCCCTCTCTCAAAGCTCCTCAGACGGGCAGCTGTTTCTTCCTGAGCCATGGGAACAAAGACAGCCAACGAATTCGAAGCCCACAAGCTCCACTCACTTCCTGTGGGGTTGGAAAACCGGGCAGATACGTGGTCTGGAAAAGGAACCAGTAGCCATATGATTCCCAATTAGAAAACAACATGCATTCACCTAGGGCTAACATGCGGGCTCAGAGGGTTGTGCTGTTGGCTCCCATCTATAGGGCTGAGGATTTGAATCATACTATAGCACCGCATGTAGCTAACTGGCATCTATATGTAGCCTATGGGGTTCGATTAAGCGTTTATGTACTCTGAGGAGTACTGTGTGGTCTAGGGTGTGTGCCAACATTGTACCCTAGGTTGCGGTAAGGTCTAGGTTACCCTGTCCAGCATAAGTAGTTAAAAGATTGTTTGTAAATTAAAACTTTTACACAGGTTGGTTCAGGACTTACAACAAAGTCATTAGTTGAAATTCTAAAAGAATTTGCACCAGTTATTTCAGCATCAACAGTGAAACGGAAAAAAACAACAACTGTCACGTACTGTATGTCATTATAATACCAAGGGAGGAGCTGCTGAGAAACAGCGGTGTTGAGTTCGGACCACCCTAAGTGTCAAACATAACTTCCAAGTCATGGAATAATAGCATTCCAGTCCGGACTATCAAACGCTATTGCACAACACCATTTTCATAAAGCATTACAGAGAAGTAACCAACCAGTTGATGCACATTTTAAAAAATTGTTATGACAAAGTAGCTTAGTGACCTTTGGCCTTCTGCACACCTGAGAGCACTGTAGTCTCTCAATATTTGGGGAACGGTTAAACAACTATTCAGGAAACCCTCAGAAGCACCACCCCACCTTCACTGCCTGGCAGCACTGAGTGGGGATGGGGGGGATCATTAGGGGTCTGGGCATAGCCTCACCCCACCCTGCCCTGGAGCCGAATCAAAAACGTGGACTGCCTGGGGGTCCCCGAGGAACGGGCTGAGAAACACTGAATTAAGGAACAGAGGAAAAGTGAGCAGAAGCACAAGCAATAGTAATAGTAGTACTAGTAATAATAGTAAAAATAATAATAATAATGCAGCCACATTGCAATTACTATACGTCTCATTTTGTGTCAGGAATCGTCACTTCATCTTGAAATGGGGCAGCAGATACTGCGTACGAAATTTGAGGTAATATTGCCATCTAGTGGTTATTTATCAACAAGACAAAATTTTCATGGATGTGTTTGACAAACTCGGTTAAACGTAATATTTCTGTAGAGTGTAATTACGCCAGTCAGCTGGCTTGGCTTTCTAATGTGTGAGGGAGACGGAAAACACTTTTACTACTATACTAAAACCAATATTTACCAAAAAAAGCACACTGTAAATTTGACTGAAATTTTCCTTATGATTATCACCACTTTACCACACGTTACCGGAGGGAGCACAAATATAGTATTATGCTATTATTTTTGTATTAATTATCCACAAGGTAAGTCTTAGTTACACACTGATCTCATGTCCGTTCATCATTAATGACGCCTCTTACCTCAAACATTTATTTGTTACTATATCTGTCAATCCTGAAAACCTTTGTGATCTACTGAAGGAACAAGTAATGAATAATAAGTGAAATACTGATCTCATGTTTGTTCATTAATTGTGAATCTCAAGTAGTGATTATATTTGTTCATGATTTGTCCTTCGGTAGCAACTCAGTTACTGCTAAGTATTCATGTCCCCCAAGTAGTGTTACCTTAATCTCAGTATTTAAATAAGAATATTAAATTTGAATTGCTTTGCTCAGAAGTTTTGCATTTAAAAGTAATAGCAGATTATGTTTTTCATACGTGAAATTAAACACTGGAATTTGCATTTTATCTTCATATCTTCATGACACATTTTACCACTGAAAACTCATATACGCATGATGAATACGAAGAAAAAAATGTATAAACCTAGACTAGTTATGTTTTTTTTTTTACCGTAAATAGAGACAAAAGCATTTATAAAAAGTCATTTAGAAGCTGAAACTCAAGAAAAACAGCAAAGTGTGCATAACACACTAAAGGGCCAGGGAATATTCATCTATGAAGGGTAACTTTAATTTCATTTTAAAACACTGAATTCAAGCTCAATGAACCACAGGTTTACCATGTACAATATTTTAGTAATTATATAGGAATAACAGAAAAAATCTACAACAATATATATATATTGTTTATCAAAACATTGATGCATGACTAGAATGTATTTATTCACAATTAAACAAAAAAATTGATTGCCTAAAACTAAACAGGCAATGGGGTACGTGAGGTTTGAGGGGAAAAAAAATATTAAAACAAGGAAAAGGTACCTGTTTAAAAACAATTTTACAAAGGCTTTTTGATTTTTTTTATGGATCATTACTTTGTCGTGCAGACATTACACTGTAGATACTTTGTAGATATGAATGGGGAAAAAACATTAGTACTGCAAAACTAGGTTCTTATTACTCTAAGGAGAAATTGTTCTTCCACACAGAAAATAAAACACTGCATTTAAAACGGGGCCGAGAGACTGCAGGGGCCTGTTTTGGTTATGTACACATACAAAAGAAAGGCATAAGACACTTCAAGGGGAATGAGGAGTCGTCATTTTTGGCGATTGGCACAGTTTTTAGGATTCTCTCCCTTGCTTGCGGAAAAACAAATCCAAACGGTCCTCCAGTACTCAAACCCTGCTTCTCTGATCACTATGACAATTCATCTCACCTTTTGAGAGTTCGGAGAGTGAAAAATTCTGCTTAAAAAGTAAAAAAAAAAAAAAAAAAAAAAAAAAAAAAAAAATTTCCAAAAGGAGGGGCAGTTAAGTGACACAAATTCGTGATGCTGTAGTATTGTGCAGCTCTTAACTGCTGGTTTGTCCAAACAACTGAACC
>JAODKC010000048.1:6365755-6385658 GCA_026777985.1 Mormyrops attenuatus | reverse complement strand
CCCCCCCCCCCCCCCCCCCCCCCCCCCCCCCCCCCCCCCCCCCCCCCCCCCCCCCCCCCCCCCCCGGCGGGGGAGGTCCACCACTGAATTCTAGTGATATGGTCTGTCAACCTTTTGCCTGCTCTTTAGGTTGGGGTATAAAATGTAATTTCCTTGGTGAAGCTGGTTGTTCATGTTTTAATAATTAAAATTTAATAAATAAAAATCTGATGTACAGTGTGTCAATTGCTAGTTAAAGAAACGGCAGACGTATCCTGTCTTGTCTTCCTTTTTGCCTGCAGGGACATCTGGCCCCAAATCTGCTCAGAAAATAGAATTCCTTTATTTCATCCACAGTGGACTGATGCATTCTTTTTTGACTGCTCCAAGATAGCAGTACAAAGCACTTAAAACCAGACCTATTTTGGGGGAATTTGAGGCAAGACTTAAACCTTAACACCCCTTTTAGCCTGAATGTTTAGTCAAACTTGGACAGTTTTGTTTGGGGTAACAATGCCCAGAGAGAGATTTCTCTGCACTGTCCATCACTGTGTTAGGCTGTACCTCATTGGTTACTTCAGATTCCCCTGGGTAGAAGCGAGCACTGACTGATGTTCTGTTCACCTTGGGTTTCAAAGCCCCGTTTCTGTGCTTCATGGGTAAGATTTGCTGCAACATTCTAATTCTTAAGCCTAACTTTATGCCTTAAAAACAAAAAACCTCCAAGATGTTCTTAGGTCTGGAAAATGTGGCATGGAAATAGGCTTCAGGTTTTTTTTGTAGGTTTGGTGGGGTGTAGAGGTGAGGTTGTTTCCCTTGCTTTTTATTTGTAACAGCTGGACACCAGCCCTATGTGGCAGTTTGTCCTTCTGACCAATAGCGTTGCTGCTGTACTTCACTGCAAAGTGTCGCCCTCCTAATTGTGAAGGCTCTGTGATGGTTACTGGTTGAAATCAGAGTGGTAAACCGCGAATTGGGTCAATCTGTGAGCACTTTGCATTTCTCCTGACGCTGTAATGAGTAGGACGGCCACGCGACGCCGGGGATGGGGCTTTTATATTTGAACAAGCGGCTGCAGAAACTTCCTGCATCGAGCGTGTGCAGGTTGGTGAGCGAGCCAGTTGATTCACCTTACCTGTGATCTGTTAGTTAATCTCACTCTGCTGCTTTGCATGACTTGTCCATGATTATTTGGTTCCCAAATAATGTTCCACAATCTTCCTGAATACTGATCCAAACCCAGAGAACACAAAATACCACGTGAGTGTTCTTTAAAGGGAGTTTATTGGAAGACCAAATGGAGGCAAAAAACATTTTATGTTTACACATCCATATTAATAGGAGTGTGACTTTGCAGGCTGATCAATAAACAAGGAATGTCACTGCCAAGATTGAAAAGCATCTTTGGTTTAGATTTTACTGATATTTTAAAATAAGTTCAACTATTTACAAAAGTAGCCACGACTGTACAACGAGTGCAATTTTAGGCATTTTTCTCCAAATATTTGTGCTTAAAAGTTCAGACAGAACCGATAAGGGTACAAAGTGAAATCTTAAAGTGCTCTGAACCTGCAGTAGTTTTAGTGCATATATCAGTTATATGAACACAGCTTATGAATGAACTTTTACACATGAAATACTAAAATTAATGATTACGAGGGTGGTGCAGGACGCGTGCCGAGTGCAGGCTCAGCCCAATGCTTGGCTGTTATATGGCTTTAGAATCTGTAATTGTACACAATTTAGCAAAATGCAGATAATTCCACTTCACCATTTAAACACCCACATAATTCAAACCCCAAAATCTGTTGTGACGTACAATATTTCGATTTCTGTGAATCACAGCGAGAAAGTTGCTGCTCATTCCTGAGCGTCACACACTCATACAGAAGGGTTAAGAAATTAAAATTACCTAGACTTATATAATCATTAAAAAACCTCCACAGAAAAAATAACAAAATTACACAAAAACAACAACATTTGAAAGAACTCAGTGCCTCCTCAGTGCTTCTGTTCAAAAGCAACAAAAAAAGCCAGAAAAAACACCTGATCGGCTGCAGACCCATGAGGGAGAGGCCGTCCCTCAGCACTGCAGTACTCAACTGACCTGACCTGACCTGAAGGGACATTGATGGGCAGGGGGGGAGGGGGGCCTAAAAGCAGATAGCAGATCCCCCTGTGAATGTTCACCCCATTGGAGTGTTGAGGGATTCTGGCGGCAGACGCACCAGCGAGCGGTGCGGCCACCAGCTGACATCACGCCAATGTAAAGGGCTTATTTCGTTTCTTTGTTCATTCGCTCGCTCGTTTTCTTCAAAGGCACACGTACCGCAGGCGACTCACTCGGTCTGCGTTATGATGCTCGTGCTGTCGGCCTCATCGAAGTTCCTCTTGTACCGCACTGTCGAGGAGAACCGGGCCCGGCTCTTCCTGTAGATGATGAATGCGGCCACACCAACCAGTATGATGACGATGATGATGAAGAAGACTAGTGCGACCGGGGAACCTTTGGAGCCTGCTGAGCGGGCAGACGGGATGGGTTACCGGATGGGACCGGCACATTCAGGGCAGCATTTGTGAGGTGGAGCTTGTTAACAGCCCCAAGGATGCCAGCCAACCAGAATTACCTGCTTGGCAGATGACGTTTTGAACTCCCCTCCACTGGGAATTACCCATTCGACCCAGTTGTACAAGTGCAACTTATTTAACAAAGACTTTAAAGAACAAGTATCAAAGGTGAAGAGCAGCCGGACGGGGCCTGACCAGGGAGACACTCACGGGCAGGTGCTTTGCAGACAGCGCGTCCAAGGCCTGTCTGGCAGCTGACGCGGCTCCATTCGCCTCCCCTGGCGGACATGAGGACGCCGCAGACGGGCTTGGTCTGTAGGCTCACTGCCATGCCTCTCTCCCAGTTGGAGTAAACCTCACTAGCACCCACTGATTGACCTGCAGCAGGAGCGCAGGGCATAGTTCAGTGGTGATGCACGTCTGTCATGCTTAGAATGAATACGCCATCTGTGCTGGAACATGCTGGGGGCAGGGCAGCTTTCTGCACAAGGGCTAAGGCTGCTAACAATCACTAAATGTGCTTTTTGTTTCTGATTAAAATACGTCTCCTGTTTTGAGGCTGACGTTTTCTGTGCATAGGACTGACCTCAGATATAGCCCAAGGGGACATGTAGATCTCCCACTTTGGGAAGCAATCCCACAGGAATCACTCCACCGTACCTGTGGAGCTGAGATTGGTGCTGATCCAGACGCGGCTGGTGACGAATGGGTTCTCCGACACGTATCTCGACACAAAGTCATTCTCCTTGCTGTTGTGGATGGCCAGCAGTTCAGCAGAGTTGCCTGTGAGGGAACAAAATCCATGCAGATACAGTCACACTGCAACAGGATTTCTCTTTTCCTGCCCTCTTGTTTTTTTCAGCAGTCCTACATTTCAGTGCCAGTAGGGGGCATAGTGCTTTTGGGCACTTACTCTGCTGTGCGTATAAATGGCCTAGAGAGATGGCAAGAATCATCATAGTTACTAGATGGTCAGGTGCAAGAAAATTTCTTTCATATTAATTATAAATAATTTCGACAACATTTTTACACTGTAAAAATTTCATATGACAACAGCGACAATTTAGCCTCAGGAAATATGCTATTTGGCCGAAGTTTCAGATTTTTATCGAATGGTCCATAGATAATGAACTGCAGCCTACAAATACTGTTAGTAACACTAAGTGGTCAGTGTTCAGCTCCAGCAAGCTACCATGGGAGCTGGCGGTGGGGCCCACCTAGCTGGCTGCAGACCGCTTTGGCATCCTCCATGGTGAAGATGCTGTAGTTGAAGAAGGCCATATTGAACATGTAGCAGTATTTCTCGTACTGGACCCACTCAGAGGAGCCTACAGACTCAGGGCAGTCAGTGCTCCCCTCGGCGGACCGCTGGCTCAACCCTGTGGATGCAGAGAGCTCAGGTCACCTGGGGCAGTTCTGTGCCTGAGCAGCAGGTGGAATAGCAGTTAAGTGGGTGAGCGTGGTTCAGCTGTTGTACAATGTGTATAACATCACTGCAGCCAGCAGGGGGCGTCATCAGCGGTGCCTACAGCGAGCACTGGCATTATAGCAGATGGCTCCCTCCAGCTTGGCCTGGCAGTCCACAAACTCCCAAGATCCCTTGGGGCTCAGGGACAGGCAGTGGTCCTCCAGCTCCTGGCCCAGAACCTCCTGTGGTGTATAGTTGTTTTCAGTTCCATCTGACCACTCGAAGGACTGACCACTCTCCTGCGGGGGGGGCGCACAGAGGGGGTGGCAGAGGTGACCGGTCACAGAGCTGATTGATGGGAGCTGATGATGTCATGATAAACACGCGTGTGGACGTGATAAGCACATCATTTGATCATGTTTATCACCTACAGTACTCTGCAAAAGTCTAAGGAAATGTTTGCTATTTATCTGTCAGGACAGTGTACATTCTCACAACAAAATTCAACATTATACCATATGCAAATCAACAATAGCACAAAAAATAAACAAGAATTACCTCTGTTCTCTAAAAACTTAAAAGTTAAAGGAGCAGCTCTTCAGCTCCCAAACCTCAGGGGACCTCAGCCGTTCCATGTATTTGCTAAATTTCACCACCAGCTTAATTAATGAAGTTAATTAATTAAATATTTTGATGAGGTATTGATTAGATATACGAGGTGTGCTGGTTGTCGAGTCACAAAATACATGGGTGAATTATTGTATGGCTGTTGGAAGTAACAGGGCGACTTTGGGAGAGGTTTTCAATTGGGTGTCATTTACACCAACATGAAGATTATTTAAACATTTTCTTTAACTGCCTAATATATTTTTGCACAGTACTGCTGTTGTATTTTAAAGAGTACAAATCCAGACCAAGATTTCTTTCAACCAACCAGTTGAGTACAAAGAGTCAGTCACACAGTACTCAACTGGTCGGTTGAAATTAAATATTGCTCTGAATTTTTAATTTCTGGACCTGAAATGGCCACCTCTGACCATAAACCATTTCATTTAGTGTCTGGGTCACAGCAGAAGCCCGTGGGCCTTGGCAGTGTAAGCATGGACCTCGCGGCGCCACCTACATTCTGATTGGACAGGCCGATCCAGAGGGGGAATCCGTCTCGCCTGGAGATGAGCCCCAGGTGTGCGTCCTGGGCGCGGTTGTGGACGCTGGCAAGGTGGCCCCCCCCGCTCCCGCAGGCCTGCGCTGCCTCGAACCATGTCATCCTACCCTGGACAGCATAGTAGCTCCAGTTGCCATACACCCCGGTGTCATTCGCCGATCTTTTGAACTCGTCTTTTGGGTCTTGGGAAAGGAGAAGTGCATTTTTAGCCAAGCTCTACTTTTGGTCTGAAGAGTCACATTGTGCTGGTATTCGGCCGTCTGTTAATCTTGCATTAAACGCCCTCCAAAAAGGTGGAGGGCGTTGCCACCTTGTTGGCACGGGACTGAAACTGACCGTTCTCGATTTTGCAGGCCACGATGCTTCTCTGCCTGAAGGTGGGGAACTGGAGGGGGTTGCTGAAGAACTCCCAAAAGCCGTCCAGCCTCAGGCCCACCATGAAGGGCTGCGTGACATTGGGTCTGCCGCCCCTCCAGTTGGAGTACTGGACGTTGGTACCATCTAACCACTGAAAGCTGTTTGCTGTGCCCCAGAAAATGGCGCGGGTAAAACAAAAACATGTCCATCAGGAAGGGCAGTTAAGTGACACAAAGTCGTGATGCTGTACTATTGTGCAGCTCTTACCTGCTGGTTTGTCCAATCAACTGCACCCTAGTGGGAGAGTGACCAATCAGCACAGCACAGCTGGCATCTCACCTCCCTCCATTTGCTCTAATGTTTACACCCATCAAAGGTCACCCGACCTAGGCCATGTGTCGAGACACCCATTAGGAAGTGCGGGGCCAAAATACGGGGGTGTGGCATAAAGGGATCCAATCGGATTGGAGGTGCTGGGGGCGGAGGGTCATGGGGAAGAGGGTGGAGGGCTATGGCTGAGGTTGCTAGGGAAACTGGAAAGTGAACAGTTAATTCAAGGTAATGTGAGCAGTAATATTAAAACAAAACTACAAGATCTTCGGTCGTGCGAATTGTGTAGGCCTGTATGTTGGTGTGGGGTGCAGAAATTGATAGAGAGAGAGTGCATGGCCCACCCATACTCTCCCACCCATCTCCTCTGTGCTGCCAAGGCCAGTTCAGAACAGAGAACCTGTGCTTTTGACATATACACACACATACGATGGATAAAAAAGACAAATTAAAATCTAAAAACAAATAATAAAAAAAGAAGTTTTGTTACATTTCATGTATAAAGCACCAGATTGAACTTGGAGTTGGAGGGGGCGGGTGTTGATGTTAAAAGAAAGTAAAGTGATTCCATTTTTCTCCTTGTACTTAAATGTGCAATGATGGAAAAAGGCCAAGGATTCACCCGAGTGCAGTTCACACTCCCCGCACCTGAAGCGGAGTCAGAGGGCACTTAAACCCACCAAAACACAAGGCTGTACTTGCACAAGTCTGCCACGGGGGGGGGGGCACTTGTATCAGTGGGCAGGATAGAGCAGGCCAATGATCAGCGATCCGAAAACACCACTGGGGCAGCGTACGCTTGTCAAGGACACATATGTGGGCTGGTGAGTAGGAGGAGACACCATAGTCCAAAAAGTCAACCTGGAGTCCCATTTACAACAAAGGGATAATGCATCATTGTCTTCCAGCTCCCAGTCTTCTGACATTAGCACTTCTTGTTGCGTTGAAGCGTTCATGCAGAATGCCCCCAGAAAAACGCACCCATAATTGTACCCTTCAGAAAGTCCACAATGGCTCAGCAAGCTGTGGCTAACCAGCTTCCAAGTTCGCCCCTCCCCCACCCGTCCTGAGGTCTTATCAGGCCTACAGCCCTCCACCTGTCTGTAGACAGCTGAAACTTCACATTGAATGGAACCCATTTGGCAGCGTAAACATGATATGGATCAGCTGAAAAGAATAAGCCAAAGATACAAAAATCCACGCGAGAGAACGGCACCACCTGCAGGAATCGTAAAATTGGATCAAATTGACCCTTAGTTGTTTAAAAACATGAAGTGTGCCCATCTGTGAGCTTCAGATTCATGCTAATGTCTAAAAATTTAACCCACACAAAGCTAGGAGGCTGGCTGCTTGGAGCGAGCTAAAATACGACCGTCTGTAAATGGGAGTCTCTGACCCCTGAATTAAGATATTCAGAAGAAACTGTTTTCGGGTTTATAGACAGAAAGTTGCTGAATCTGGGAAATAGTGTGTGGTGATTGGGCTGAAACAGTCAGTAGACACAAAAACAGAAAAAATAAATAAATCTAGAATTTTCTTGCACAACGGGTAAGAGAAATGAGGGTGCAGAACAAGAGGGAAAAAGGTATAGATGGTCAGAAAAAAGGCCAACTAGCACCATACTCAGGCATGTCTTCGAGACACACTGCTGACTCAGAGGTGACCTGTGAGCCCCCCCACACCTGGATTTACTTACAGAAAAACAAGAAAAACAGGAAACCGCTGTAATGGTGGGAATGGCCTGGGTCTGTTCCTGAAGGGAAACGTCACGATGAGGTTACGACAACATTATCGTTTCAAGAACATTATTTACACTACACATTTCACTTGGCTTGTTATTTCAAGCTCACATCCAAGATGTAAAACGGCTCGGCGTTTAAAATAGCTGATGGATTTCAGGTCGAAAACTAAAAAAAAAAAGAAAAAAAGCAGAAGTAGTAGCGCAAAGCTGTACTGCATCAACGGTGATGGGCAGTGACGGAGGGGGGCACGCGTGCCTATGCATTTGGAGGAGCGGCTGGGATGAAGAAGCTGGGGGGCCGATGATCTGGAGCAGGCCGCTTTAGTGGGAGGTGGAGCTGGGGGTGTGCTCTGGCCGGCTGGTGGCCAGGTATTTTGCCCTCATGCTTGATGTGTACTGCAGACCAGGAGGGAGAGAGAGAGAAAGAGCGAGAACAGGTTTACATTACTTACTACTACACCAGATTTTTTTCTGTGCTATAAACTGATATACAGATGAGAGTCAGCCTTCTGCACATGTGAAAATTATATTTAAGAAATTGTAGCGAAGTGAAGGAAAAGCTGTATTGTTATCTTTTGGTCAGAAATAAATAAGACGACTTTAGCTACTTCAAGTATTATTATACTGAAGATACGGTTATATCTTTTTTGTAACTGCAGTAATAACCAACTAATAACCATTTTCTTTATTATGCAGGGTTCTGGAAAGACAGGAATGCCGTGACATTCCGATTTCAGAGCATCAATTTATGGAGCTTAAAAATAGTGCTTATAGTGGAATACCAGTAGGGGGCAGCAGAACGGGGTGTAAACTCCACAGATCACACAGACAGACATGGAAAAACACAAACACACACTCTGGATCATCTGGACAGCCTGTTGTGGATACGAGGCAACCTCCATAACCACCAGGGTAACGTTCCTTCCTAGTCTCATGGTCAGCCTGTCAACCGAGCCTCCATTAACAGAGGCCTGCGGAGTTCTGCTAGTGCTCACCTCAACGTTTAAGTTATGCTTTTGGTACAGTTTAATAAAGACACAAAATGCACAAATCAGAATTACGTATGCGAGATATAAGCAGAACTTCAAGATGCATGTTCAGCCACCGTAAATGCAAACCCTTAATTCTGATGGGACCGGGACAAAAACTGTCCCATCCTGCATGCCGTAGAGCCTGATGGAGCCATTTAGGTGGATCAGTTGCCCCCAAGCTGAGTGTAAGAAAAGCCGCAATCTGGCAGGACAGCAGCGGAAGGTGTGGTTTACCTCAGTACCCATCGCAAGCCACTTCAAGCTGGGATTCTCAAGGAAACACTCAATTCTAACGGTGAACGAATGAAACAAAGAAGGGTTGCAATCTTAATGGGATATGAAGTCCACAGCTCACCCATCTTATCATTTTATTGGAGAATTCTGAAGTTCATTCGGTCTTAATTAGAATTTTAATAGAAAAATTGCATGGATTTAAGGCAATATCTTTTAAAGTAGCCAACTTTTGCAAAATACAAAAAAATCCTCCTTTTATTGGTAGATGTTCCTACCCAGGGTGACTTGAAATCCCATAAGCCACTTTGAGTGGAGATAGTACTTAACTAACAGCACATCATCCGAGTCAAGATCCAAAATGGCGCGGAGATAGACGGATACGGCACGGACATGGGGCACCTTCAGCTGCAACACCGAGGGTGACAGGTCACATGCTGCCCAAACAAGGTAGAGCAGGTGGTGGGGGGCATAGGGGGGGATGCTGGATAACTAAAGCGTGAAGGCGAGGCAGGGGGAGCCGGTCTGGAGCCAGTGGAGGCCGGAGAGTTGGGGGGGGGGGTCTTTTTCAGTAGCTGTCAGAAACAGACAGCGCAGCTCCTGCCCTGACTGCAGGCTATACACACCAGTTGTCCCGCGCAGCCAGATACAGCTGCGCAAACTGTTTGCGCCCTATACTGAAGGCCACACTGAACATACGGGAATTCAGCTAATCTACTTCAATTATACAGAGTACACAATGCTGCACTATTACTGCGGTAAAAGACATATCATCTGTTTTTATTGATTACATTTCCACAACTGTATTCCTCAAAGATTTCTCAGTATGTGCAAGGCCTAGTTATTTCACAAATTACCATGAATTAGGTAATTACCATCTAATCGATAATTAAAGCTACCGGTTAGTGACCCGAACGCTAAAACAGCCCATTTAGCTCTGCAAAATGGACACTGGCTCCGAAGGCCATAACTGGCTTTAAGTTTGATTAAGGCCCTTAATCTCTGTTGTATCTGAGGCCATTACATTTTCTTGGTCACTTGGGTGCTTCTGGAAAATGGGATCACGATTAAACAGTGAAGGTTGGGGTTTGATATCCACACTGCACGACTTGGTGGCATAGATACCTCCAGCTAACAGAAATAAACTGGATTTCCGGATAAAAGTCTCTGTATTCCATTTGCTTTGGCTTCAAGGCCGAAACGCCATATGGATGGATTCAAATACAACACACACGTTTGAACTTAAGCTGCATAAAAAACACCTAAGCTCCAAAGAAGCATTAAATTATGACTGCTGCAGGACTGTCTGATACTTTAAATAAATTTATGTACATTTAGGAAAAGCATAAAGCAGAAGCTAGACTTAAACCAGAGTAAAGCTTCACTGTACTAATGGGAAATAATTAGTGAGAACTTTACATACAGTACTGTGCAGAAGTCTCAGGCAGTCAAAGAAAAATGTTTAAAGCTGTTTATCTGGGTAGTAAGTGTGTATTTGCTCGGGGGAAAACCAATACAGCATTAGAATATATGGAAATTAATTTTAACAACAGAAAAATTAATTTCTTGTGTTCAAGAACTTACGGATATCTAGTTGGATGACTAGATGAACACCTTTGGTGCCCAAATCTCTCCTCAGGGGCACCTCAGCTATTCTCTGTCTCTCTTCAATTTCACCACCAGCTCATTTAATTAGTTAAATTAATTATTTAAATTAATTATTTAAATAACTCAATGGAGGTACTACTTAGTCATACAGGGTGCTGGCGGTCGAGCCAAATATACATCAGTCTACTGCATCGATACTGCAAATCCTGGGATGACTTCAGGAGAGGGTTTGAAATGGCTAAGGTGACACATTTTGGCAGACATCATGGATTTACACAAACCTGAAAATCATTTGAATGAACATTTTTGCACAGTACTGTGTATATAACTGATGAATAATATCGACATTCAGAGACCTGGGAAGCGCATTTAAGCTAAGATGGCTGCCCAAATACCTGCCTTCTTATACATAAGAAGGTTCATCAGCATCTATTTTCTGAGGAAAATGAACACTTTTAATGTACGTACCAAAATGATGACACTGTTCTATAGAACCTTTATTGAGTCTGTACTGTAACCTCAACCTTGCAGAGAGAAATAAGCTTGGCCGGTTTGTCAGTGTAGCCCTAAGGTCATTGGGGTAACTCAGACTCAGCTTTGTGACCTGTATGACCGTCATGTGCTCAGGAAGGCATTGGCAATACTAGATCATAATGACCACCCCCTATACAGGGAGTTTGTGCTTCTACCTGCAGTTAGAAGATACAGAGTTTCCACACACAGGACTAAAAGATATAACCTTTCTTTTGTTTGTGTTGCTGTTAATATATTGAATAAGCACAGATGATGTCACTGATGGACTTAACCATTTTTGTTCTGGCTCTTCTGCTTTCCCAGTCTCTCCATGAAGTAATCCTGCACTGTGACGTACTGTGTACTGGTCTGTGTTGTGGTTCTGTGAATGGTCTGTTTTGTATTATGTATTGGTCACTGTCTCTATGTTGGTATTTGTTTTCAGTGTTGTATTCATTAATTTATTTTGTTGTATTCCTTTTCAAATGCCTGGCTCCAACTTAAATTTCCCTGGTGGGATAATAAATTTGACTTGACGTGAGGGACAAAGCGGCCACACTTACAGAGGGTGGGGGAGACTCCCTGCCAATCAGCGGCGTGTTCTCACACCGTGGGTTCTGAAAGTTTGCGTTCTGGGTCCTGCGTCACAATACAGAAAGGAGAAACAGTGTCAAGTTCGACCTGTAGGGGGTGCGCTGTAGTTCAATCCTCAATAACTATTGTCCATTGGATGGACAAGTAGTGAGAATCAGAAACTGAGGAAGGAGATTCACACTGAAGTGTTTACAAACATCTGATCTGTGATATAGAAAGTTATATACATGCCCTTGGAACACGTACAAAAAGTTAACATGCTCTACAAACATTTCAAATGCAAAGTGCATTATAATTACTGAATTTCAGTCATAAAGGGATTCCTGAACTACAAGCTGATAGCTATACGTTAATTTTGCTATCTGTTTCTATTAATTGCTCCCGCTACAACATGACATCTGTCTTCTGGTACTCTGCGGTCAATGAACAAGAGCAGATTCGGTACCGTGTAAAGAGGACACCAAAGTTAATCCTTAGCCAGCACCGGGTAAAAACGGTAAGGACGAGTTATGAGATGGACCCAAAGAGGAAAGGTCTGTTTGAACATGAGAACAGACTAGAGCAGTGTTTCCCAACCCGGTCCTCAGGGACCTGCAGACAGTCCACATTTTTGCTCCCTCCCAGCTCGAAGTAGGGACCCTGGGGAGGGAGGAAAAATGTGGACCATCTGCAGGTCCCCAAGGACCGGCTTGGGAAACACTGGACTAGAGGGCATATTCTGCCAGGCAGGGGGCGCTGTGGGAGACTCACATGTACTCTGTGACGGGCGCGTTGCTGACAGTGTGGGCCGCAGCCGGGATGCTGGTCTCGCTGCCGTAGCTGCTCCCGCAGCTATAAAGGCTGGGCATGTGGACACGGTACAGGTTGTCATGCGGTGGTCTGTTGCCACGGCCCATCGATTCCTCCTCTCCTTCCTCGTCGTTCCTTCAGGCCAAAAAATGAGTGTGAAAAATGAAAGTGACCGGAACACTCTCTACAGTCTACACTACACACAAACTTAAAATATTGCTTTTAGATTTTTGTATATGCTAAATCCTGTTTTAATTGAGGGATCAAAAAAAATCAACAGGAACAAAATCACTAATTGCAGCTTTCCACTGTCAAAAATAAACTTGCTCTCTCAGGCTTAAATTACAACTCCTGGTCATGCTTTGAGCTAAGAAAACAGTACCATAAGAACACAATTTCCAAATTATAAAAAAATGAAAAACAGTGAACTGGAAATGCATTCAATTTTCTTTGCCAAAATAAAAGATTCAAAATGAAATACAACAGAAATAGCCATCATTCATAGTGAAGTTTGTCTGCACCTAGTGGTCACGACTAGTATTACAGCTTCCTTCAGGAGGTCCATCCTCCGCCCCTGCCAGACATAAATAGACAAACTGGCCGGGATTATCTACATGTGGTCATACTGGGAAAGCCAAACAGTGGGGATGGCTGCCAAACCCCGCAGTAGCAGCGGTCACGCTTTGCCACGCTGTCGTGACTGTCATGACGCGATTACTGGCTTCCTGGATGAGATGTTCCTCCTACGATTTATCCAACCCTGTTCCTTTAACAGCCTCAACAGCCTTTCATCTCAATAACCTAAATTAGGGTATCAATAAAACTATACTGCAATACAGCGCGTCTGACATTACCATGGCTTTGCAGCACTATTCATTTGCATGCTTTTACAGCCAAAAGTGCATATTGACCGCTACTGACTCAGAAACACTGGAGTTAATTAGGATTAGCAAGTTTAACATGGGACTAAGAATACGTTGCACTCATAAATAGAGGCGCTCTGGGGTACAGAAGGGACACATCTTGAAGTCAGCTGACGTGGGGGGGGGGGGCGGCTCAGGGACGTCAGATTGATGGCCACGGGGCTCACAATGTTCACACGAGAGCCATCATTCCGAAAAGGGAAATGGTCACAATATCTGATCAGAAGCTGGAGAGAGGGATCTAAATCATACCCTTCATAACAGTGCAATTACACTGTCCTCAGTGCAATACACTGGGGTCAATTATTATCAAGTAGCGAAAATGCTTCCATCTTAACTGTAAGATGTAGCTCAACACTAATGAGTAATTCAAGCCTCAGAGCACATTGTGGCAATTAAAGGGAATTTCATTATTTTAAGCAGTTTCATAAACATGTTGCATCTTCACATTCTGTAATTGACATGCAGTCAGTCACAGAGCCCATCAGTACCCCGCCTTGCGCACCGCAGTGCGGAAATGCAGAATGTTAACAGGGCAGCCCCATCGTTAAGCTAAGCAGAGCCTGGCATTGTGGCGGCGATGCTTTGAGTGCAGTGCCCTGACTCGCCTGCAGAGGGCGGCATCACCTTTTGAGAATTTAAAGTGGACAAAGCCACATTTTAAGAGCATAATGTAATCTCCTAGATGGGGATTTGGAGGGAGGAGGGGCAGACCATAGCTCCGTTCACGAACAGCACTCACAGCCTTCAGAAATGCCATGCCACCGCTGTGAGTGGCTCTCTCACCATGGTCACACACTTATGCTGAAATCAGGGGTGGCAGAGGGCACGCAGCTAGGCTTAGTGCCACCCAGTGGATATGTAAAGTTAAAAGCAAAAGAAAAAAGCCATGCTTGAAACAAACTGCATCCTACAAAACTGAGTAAAGACCTTTCTGAACAGAAAGGATCATCGGAGATACTGATCTGGAGTTTCTTAAGAAACAGGAAATTCATTCACTTTGCTTCCAGTTGCTTGTAAGTGTCTGGTAACACAGACACTTACAAGCAACTGGAACATGTCATACAGACTTCCTCCCACATGCCCTTAGGTGACCTGTCATATCCAAATTGTCTGGAGTGTGTGACGACGCGAGCGTGTGCTTGCCTGTGCCCTGCAATGGAGGCATATCATTCAGGATGTACCCCTGCCTTGTGCCTTATGCTGCCTGGGATAGGCTCCAGCCCCCACCCCCCCCGTACCCCCCAACCCCCACCACACACTTCCCTGCAACTCTGTCAAGGATGAAAGACTGAAAAGCAAATAGAGAGATTACTGTAGCTGACAGGTATCTGAGGTAAAAAGGGTATTTTATGAAAGCAATTCAAGCCGTGACCTCATTGTGTGCTACATCGTGGTTTGGGTACAGAGGAGTGTCTCTGTGATGCTCTGATCAGGAAGAGCCCATGACAATCTAATTAACCCTCCAGGAATCTCCTGGATCGTCTGCTGCACTCTTTGGCCAAAACCTCGCAGTAAGGGAAAGGTATTTTGGTGGGGAGGGGTGAGGCTCGACATAAGGCGGCAGGAAGCTGGCGGAGCTGGGGAGGGGGGGCTTACCTCTTGGTCTGCCAGGTGTGCGGCACGCTGCACACGATGGAGCTGAACATGAGAGCCGTGACGAAGGAGAAGAGCACCAGGTAGATCAGGCCCTCCAGACCATCATAACACAGGCCTGTTACAGCTTGGACGTAATCCTACCAACAGAAAAGACCTAAGCTCTGCATCCAGCATTCAACACATACCAGCAGAGCCGTGGGGGGCACATGCATTTCATTCCTTATGCACTCTCCTACAGATCTTTAAACTTAAAAGACATTCACATATACTGAAGATCCCCATATCTATTTTGACATCATTCTCCATGTGCTGCTAACAGATGGCTTAAATCTAAAGTAACTTACAATTTCTTTCCTGGTCAAGAAAAGTGGATTGATGAAGGATATAAAGTCAGTGCTCTCTGCCAGGCCCTCCTATATCAGGTAGGAAGACCTGGAGCTCGGTGCATTACGAAGGTAGATCAGACAGACTCCCTTAAATCTTCATCAACATGCCACCATGTAAAGAGAGCCGACTTGTTTGCACGTTACAGGAAATTACAGCTTGTTTTTGCAGAGATAAGAGCTACTGATTATGGCATTTAATGCTGGCCAGAAGCCCCTGGGAGAACGTCATCACAACCCGGTCTGTACTCTGAATTTGTCAGATCCCCAAGACCTGCCGAATTTGTTTGCACCAAACAGAGTCAGTTTTTATATAAATACAACTGGCCTGCTTGGCTTTTCCCACCGTCAAGCTACCAGATGTGATTTATATAACCAAGCACTAATTCATCACTTTTACTTCAATGCGGACGCCCAAAATATATAACTGAAATATTCCGCATATCCTTCCCTCATAGCTAGAATTTTCCCCACCTGCAATATCAAAATGCTAGCCACTTTCCGATCAGCTTGCCTGACGAAAAATCCATCCGCATGCTGCAAAAGTATGTCCACCAGTTTTTCTGGATGAAAAGGATTTCACACTAAGCTGGATGGCAAAGGTATAAGCTGGGAATATGATGTAATGGATCTTCCAGTGCTCCTCCCTCAATGCACAAAGGGCACAGCCCTCTGCAACAAAGGGCTATGGATAACTCCTGTTCCCTTAAGGGGGGGGGGGTATGTCTCTTGGATCACAGCTAACGCTAATGTCCTCTGGCACTGCCGGCAGCACACAGACTGAGCGACCGAACAGATGCAGGCAGGCGGGTCGAGACGCAGACGAGATCAAACGAATACAGAGCGGATGAGCTGCTGTGACGTGAGGCTCACTGAAACAAACACAGATGCTCCCAGCTGCGCACCAGAAAAACAGATCAGGAAGAAGCTTCAAGAGGACTGGGGGGGGCATGTGTGGTACAGTGTGATAGGAGCTCCTGTCCATCACAGAATGTAGGTACGCTGACATCGCCGTCCTCCGAATTCTCAGCTAAATTTGAAAATGATGAGCCAGACCTGCTCACTAAGCACACACTATCGCACACACTCATAAAAACACGTACAATCCATCAGCACACCACATTAGCATGACACCCTTCCGACTGTGATGGCACAGGTCCAATCAATCACCGATAAACCCAATACACCATGAAACGTTCCAATGAAGAAGCTTCAAGATCATTACATCACCTGGAAAAGCACAGCAGGCCTACTTAATGAGAAACGGGGGCCGGATGTCAAAGCGTCTTGCAGCACATGAAAAAACACCTCCAACTGGCAGACAGCGTGGGGCCTGCTCACCATGTGCAGGCTGCGGCAGTCAACCAGGGCGGTGAGCTGGTGAAGGCCGATCTCTGTGGTGTTCAGGACCCCCTGGATCATCTCCAGACTCCCCTGTGGAAGAAAGGCAATGGAGTGTCAGAGATGGGGGAATTCATCCCTCAACAGCCAGCCGAAGCCAGTTTTCCACGGGGATACCCACAAAGCAGTAAACCTGATGTTAAGTCGGCACACTGATGGGACCAGCCTAGCTAGAGGGTCTCAGAAAAACAGAAGTACAGCGGCGCGAAAAAGTAACCGCACCCCCATGAAAGATGTATGGAATATTCATTTCAACAACATTGCCACGGAAAGGTGGCCTGACATTACAAAGAATATTATGCTTAGTAATCCTATATTTTGATATCCTTGGGTAGAAATTCATTTTCGTGACTCATAACTCACGCATCTACTTGGAGAATGTTTGGCCCACTTAAAGACCCCCTTCTGCCAGGTTTGATGGCTTTCTTTAACGTACAGCCTTTCGCATCATTTCTGTAGGGTTATGGTCTGAGGTTTGACTTGGCAAATCCGTAAGCATTTGTTTCTTCTTTACTGAGCCGTTCTCAGTAGTGTCATAGTCCACTTGCAGTTCAGCTTCAGCTTTTTGACAGATGGCCTCACATTCTCTGAGTAATTCATGGATGATGCGCTGATGGCCAATTGGCTGGGCCCTGAGGCACAAAGCAGCCCCAGGCCATAAAGCCGCGATGACCGAGCTTTACAACTTGTATAAGGGGCTTTTATTCAAAGACAGTTTTAGTTTTTGGTTAAAGCCAAAACACAGCAACTGGCATCGTCACTAAACAACTCCACTTTTGGTTCATCCTTCCAAAGAGCATCGTTCCAGTAGTCTTCTTCCTTCCTGACCTGCCATGTAAGACAAATATGTCTTTTTATGATGGGTGATTCATGCATGTTGACACTGATTGAGCTGGCAGAACATCCCCTCAACGATACTTTGAGGTTCATGGAGACCTTCCTGAAACGGCGTTCCTCAGCTCTCACACCGAACAAGGCCACATCTGGTGGGATGA
Source organism: Mormyrops attenuatus (assembly GCA_026777985.1). Lineage (NCBI taxonomy): Eukaryota > Metazoa > Chordata > Actinopteri > Osteoglossiformes > Mormyridae > Mormyrops > Mormyrops attenuatus. Next base: position 6,368,043 of record JAODKC010000048.1, on the reverse strand, counting down.
TCTGCTCTCAATAGATTGCCAGTAGTCTGAAATTTTCTCCATTTGTAGAAGATTTATACTGACACATGCTGGCCTTTCCCAGTGACACAGACACACACGCTTACCTTGGTCTTCGGAAATTCCCGCACGGCTGAGCGCAGAAGCTCCGAAATGTCATCCTGCATCTCCACAAGGGCTTTGTGGCTTCCTGACAGCTTCTAAAAAGCGGTCACAGTTTAGCCCGTCACATATTGCAGGAAAAGGCTTATTAAAAACAAAATCCCAATAAAAATGGGGGGTACACGGAGCTCAAAGAAGCCCCCCAGATAAGGTTAGAGAAACTTGGGACTGGGCAAGTTTCTCGAAACTGGAAGGGTGACACAGACATGACCCCTCGATCTGGAATTACACCAAATGCCACACTGACTCCCAACATGACTTTCGCTGTTTTATTATTCACAGAATTAAATAATAAAATCGGCCCTCTCCAACCCAGATACAAGTAGAACCTTCTCGTTACCTTTGACCTATTTCCGAAAGTCTCCAAGTCTCAAACCGAGGAACATTTCGCAGAAGGCAAGGATGTTTTTGTCTTGGTGACTGTGAGTTAATCTCAGCACCCTGTGTATGCTGGGAGCACAGCTCAAGCACTGGTGGCCAGAATAAACCCCCTCACCACCAACAAGAGGTGTGTATTACAGATTCGCCACACTGCATCTGAAAGATCCCATGGAGAGCTGCTCCCTAAGATGGCGAACAAGTAGGTGACACACTGATGGTTCACTTCAGAAATGGGCAATCGCTGGAAACATAACTGGGTGTAACAGGGGATGGTGCATCCTACAGGTCGGTCTTTTTCTGTTAGGGTATGTTAGGGCGATTACAGCAAAACATAACAGGAGGATCAAAACAATTAACTATGCCGTTATTCCTGCATTACATCATGCCCAGATTGTGGCTGTCCCAAGAGTAACAAACTATGTAATAATTGTAATACATTTTAATAAGAATATAGTTATTGTAAGTGAAGTTTTATTTTCTCATGATGCATTCATGTGGCCTACAAGAGGAGATGCAGTCACCAGAAAGTAGGGCGGCACACAGCACATGGTGCAGGACAGCGAGGGAGAAAAGATAAATAAATTATATCGTACCTGCTGGAAGGGGTTTGCGTGACCCACACTGCATACCAGGTAGTACTGGAGGATATCTGTGAAAAGGTGATTAAAATGGTTTGAGAAACAGCCAAAAAGCGACTTCCGGAAAGAGAGAGAGGCATCCGCCTCAGTCTGCGGCAGCTCGGCTCTTTCGTGCCACTTACAGTCAGACCCCGACAATTCGTCTCTGCCCTGTATGTCATACTCTCCCTGTCACATGGGTGACCTGCAGCAGTCCAAAGACATCTCTAAATTGCCTGTAATGTATAACTCTGCGTGCATGCGTGTTTGTGTGCGCGTGTGTGTGCGCGCATGTCTTTGTGCCCTGTGATGGATTGACATCCCGTCCAGGATGTACCCCAGCCTTACGGCCTTGGCTGGACAGACCCCAAGCCCCTCCTGTATGTGTTTACAGGATTTCCAGCTCTTTAAATCGAGACTCTCGAATAAGAAGAACCTGAGATGGACCGAACGATGTGGGTGGTTAGACAACTCCCGGGGGGGGCCTTTATCGGTACGGGGGTGCCCAGAGATTCGCCGATGCGTCACCCCCAGCACAGCCACATGCTGGCTTCATGCCCGGCGGCTGTGGTGAGGGGGGTGTCACTCGCGGGGGCAGCTCGCCGCTTCACACACATGCTGATTTTCCCCCTGCGGAGGGTGAAAAGCCAGATCGATTCTGCTCCTGTCTGACCTGATTCTAAGAGACATCTCATACAGCTGAACCAGGCATCCTGAGGTCGCATGATACATAGAACTGGGGGGGGGGCAATAAACATACACAATTAATTTGACGTGTGTGAGGAGGACGGAACTGACGGCTGTTTACGGCTCATACCAGTGCTTTGAGTTTTTCATACCAGGGTTTTTGCAGTCAAATCGAGTCTAATTAGCAGTACTTTTTGTGGGGATCCCAGCAAGAAGCCCGGGCACACACGCACGCACGCACACACCCGCACGCACGCACGCACACAATGGGCCAGTCATGAACCACAGGCAAAGCAGCAGCCCGAGGACAAAATCCAATACATTAACACAGTCCCAACAAAATAACGGCGCTGACTTACGAGGGGTTAGAGACAAATCGAGCAGTTATGGCGATGGCGTCTGAAATGATTAACCTACCGGTGACGGCAGCTTGGGCACAGACTC
>JAODKC010000048.1:6339649-6363782 GCA_026777985.1 Mormyrops attenuatus | reverse complement strand
CCCCCCCCCCCCCCCCCCCCCCCCCCCCCCCCCCCCCCCCCCCCCGGGCCCCCCCCCCCCCCCCCCCCCCGCCCCGGGCCGCCCCCCCCCCCAAAGAGAGAGAGAGCAGTTTTAGTCTTACCTTTGCTGACCACAGCATCCTCTTCCGTTACTTTGGTGATGAACTTGTCAGGGGCTGCACAAAAGTCACTGGCACTCTGGAGGAGGAAAGGGGGGGGGGGGGGTTTCAGCAGGACAGTTTCCACCCCATCCACCACATAAGATAAGATAATCCTTTATTAGTCCCACAAGTGGGAAATTTGCATCATCACGACAGAAAGTGGACAGTACAAGAATTGAGCAGAAAAAATTAAAAACGATAGGATAAAAGCTATATATGTACAGAGTGGATATATAAATGTAAATATATGTATGACACTGTGGAATTGCGCTCAAAGAAATATTGCACATAAGAAAACACCATGGTGTGTGTGTGTGTGTGTGTGTGTGTGTGGTCAGCTGCAAGGACTTTGTTATACAGTCTGACAGCAGTTGGAAGGAAAGACCTTCTGAATCGCTCCTTCCCACATCATGGATGCAGGAGCCTGCCGCTAAAGGAGCTGCTCAGTGCCGTCAGCACAAAAAAAAGCACACAAGCAGTCAGAGAGAACAACAAAAATGGACAACTGGGTTCTGCTGAATATTAAAAATAAATAAATTTTTAAAAAATGGCAGCTTCAGAGCCCTGAGGTCGAGTCAAAGCACTTGGGGGAGACCACGTAGGGGAGCGCTGGCATGGGGGGGCATTTGCAATTCAAATGCAGGCAGCGAGAGAGTGAGTTCAAAAGGGAGGGGGGTGAACACAAATTCGAGGGGGAGAGCTGGCAGAGAGGTAAAACACAAAAGAGAAGGCAACTGCCTCTTTGCAGTCAAAGGGAGAAAGCGTCATGTTTATGGATGTTACGGGAGGGAGGAAAACAAAACAGACCGACAAGAGCCGCGCGGAGGGTGCTTGCAGGGAGAGGCTATGCGCGTTACATCAACATCTCAGCTGCTTCAGATTCACACCCAAACACAAACAACATAGGAGGTCGGGTCCAGTTGAAGATCTCGGTCAGTCAGCTTCACCGATGACGGTCTAGAAAGCATCTTAACCGAACAGCATCCCCTCCCCACCCGCCATCGACGTGGTCAGCTGTGGCGAGGCACTCAGCACCAACAAGTCAGTGAGACGCGACCCTGCCCACTTTGATGGACAAAACAGCAGTGATCTAAACCTCTTACGGCAAGCTGTGATTAGGTGAGGCCTAGAGGTCACAAGTGTCCCATTACTTTAAACTATCATTAATTGTTGGTGACTTTCTCATTAGAACTAAAGTCCAGTGCTTTTGTGGGCATTCAAGTAGAGTGAGAAGCTTAACGGGGGAGGGGCAAACTAAAATATGTATTCTATATATCTATCTCCACATCAGAGCCAGTCAACTCTCTAAATAATGGAAGCAATCTTTTTGCTTGGGGGGGTGGGGTCCTTCTGGTTACAGCTTTATCGACTGTGCCCCGGGAGACACTAGTGAATTGCGCTCACATTGGCTCACGCTCACGTTCGAACAGACGGAGCAGGCGGGCGAACGCGCCCATAAATCGCCAGCCAGACCGCACACTCGCTCTGCCGCCAAGCGAGCGGGTGCCAAGATGGCCGACCGAAGGGGCTGCACCCACCGCGTCAGTAGTGCTTAGCTATTAAATATCATTCACAAAAGCGAGGATGGACATTTCGGGGACGTGTCAGACGATCTCACTTCCAGTAGGTAGCTGGAAGCCTGGATGAAAATGAATGGCCGGTGAACGATAAGGCAAAGTCTTAAAACGGGAATCATGTGACCAGGTTACTACCCAAACACACACTGAATGGCAGCTCACTTGTATGACCTCATTCCGCCGAGTCCGCAGCCTTTTCCTGGCTCTGTGGTTACAGATTCTGCACGTCAGTTACAACCCACCGCTTACCCTGACGTTTTCCATTTAGCCACACGAAGTACACAGGTGAACGTCGTTCCTGACAACGGACCCGGAGCACGAAGACCAGAAGTGTCCCGATTGGGATCGTGTAAGACTAGCCTAGTCAGTCGAAGCATAGCCATCCTGTGTGCCGCTAAATGGGACCGAGGGCGTATCTGTGTGTCAGCCTCACTCGGGAAGACAGCCTAGGTCGACACTGCGCACTGGGCCGACACTGTCTAGCTCTGCAGGACGGAGATTCATGCCATGTCCAGTGGTTGTGGGTTCAAATCCCATGTCTGGCAGAGTAATCATATCACTGTTGTAAGCTTAAGATCTTAACCTTATCCTGTCCAGGGCACTGGACCCTGGCTGACCCTGCTTTCTGACCCCAAGTGTTCCTCACTTGCAGTTTGGACACAAGCATCTACTGAATAAATAAATTTGAAAGTGATTTCATCTCCGATGCGTAAACCTTGTCAAGTTCTGCCTGCCATTTCAGCTCCACCTAGACCCTTCTCTGTTTTTCCCTCGCCCTACCGCGCCGCCGCAGGACTTTCATCACCCCGTCGCTCTCCCCGGCTGCCGCCCGTTTCCACTGCGCACTCCATTTCCCGCATGCCACATATGGCACTATATTTAGCGGAGGATGTGATAATGAGTCTGTGAATTTCACAGAATGCCCAAACACAACGGTGGAGTGGAGATCAACACACTACACGGCACAAACATTCACAGTTTTTTCAACATCTGATCAATAAATGGATTCACAGAGCCGGGAAACGGCATAATTTCCATCTTGTGAGTGCTGGATCTGTCATCCTGAATGATATGAAAGACTGTTTATGCTCAAGGAGACCCAGATGTACCAATAATTCCAGAACTTTCTCTACTGCCATCAAAATAACAGTAAATAAACACTATTCAAACAACAAGGTAGATCAAATCTGGGTTTATTACGTGAGATTCAAAGGGTTTTATTTCATTGTTTATGTTTTACAGACAAACCCCTGGAGGGTCCGTGAAAAGGATTCAGAGAAGAATGTCACAGTTGCTCACATCGAGTGACTATCTTATGAAACCTGGCTACCGCCATCAGTGGCGCGATGGAAGCGAGAAAGTGTGAGGCCTGCTCCACTGTTCCCATGGAAATACTCACCGCGGAGACAGCCAGCTCCAGGCCCAGAGATCCCCAGCTGATGATGAGCGTCAGCACGCCCAGCAAGCAGACGCTGTGAAGAGTGGAGGAGGGAGACGAGGCACGGTCAGAAGCCAGCAAGACTCACGCTCATTCCGCTCTGTGTGTCTGTGTGTGTTAGAGAGAGAGACTAACACTATCTAGGACAACACTCACTGCAATGCGCAGTGTATATATAACTGATAGGCTATAAAGGAGGCATCCTTTTATAATCTAAAGGACAAAAACTTAGAGATGGTGGCATATGCAACAACACTGAGACAGGACTAAACAGGGAGTAAAAAAGGCAGCTGACAAAGAGGAATCTTCCTGACAGATGACAGCTACCCAAAAATGAAGCCAGATATTTGCTCAAAGGAGTTATACATTTTAAAATATCATAACGGGTGGCTTTATGGGTGGCGTTCCCAATAAAACTAATTTTCACATTTCCTTGGGCTGGGTGTGGCTTGATACAGAAATGCATTATGGGATTTCCCAGAACTGAAAGTGCTGTCTTTGGCTGGGCCAGGCCACCAACATGGTGAGAAAAGCAACAACCCCCGTCACTCTAAATAACCACCAGCAATTCATCAGGGATATTTAAAAAAAAAAAAGGGGGGGGGGGGTTAATATGGTGCATAACTCATTTAACGGGGGGAGCCTGGACAAAGACCAGGGGGTGGGCTCATTAAAAAACTTTGTGAGAACAACAATGGTGGATTTTACAACTTCTCTAACAGTGGGAGAACTTCCTGCCGGACTGATCCTGCCTGTGTAAACATACGGCCGACTATAGCGGCTGGCAGCTAGCAAAACAGAGAAACATTTTGGAAGTAATTTTACACCCAGATCTGAAAAGGGGGGGGTGGGTGTTTAAGATCATATTACATGTATTTGGCGGATTAGTAAATAACCGTAAATGGCATAATGACCCAAAAGGAAATCGCCACGATGACAGCGTAACAAGGCACGTCGAAGAGGTGTGTAGGGACGTCACCACGCCAGTGACGCAAAATGGTCAGTCAAAGGTGACACCGCAGGACTGGCCAGGTTCCTCGAGGGAAGCCCCAGGTTGACCAGACTGCGCCGGCGGGCAGAGGTATCAATTCGACCGCTCCGCTTACAGTGTCTGCCCGCTCGGGGAAGCTGCTTATATTTCAGACTCCAGCTTTCCAAACCGCCAGGCTCGACTTTGAAGGCTTTTCCTGAAGCGGCTCAGCTGGATCAACTGCTTGGCAATCACAGGCGTTTCTCACCAGAGTGTTAGATGGTCGTATCGACTGAATCCCGTCCTAATCCGAAGTAGGATAGACTGCAAAGGACTTTAAGGCCTGGTCAGTGAGCAGCAGCATTGGGTCCGAACTGCTAACACACTGTCTTTAGCCCTGTCGGACCTGGTCCTGATCTCAGCACCCACCTCCCCATAGGCATGACTACACGTTTTGGATTTGCTCCGGGGCTCCATCATTGACTGCAGTTCTTGCGAACAGCATGGAAATGTGAATCTGGGAGGGAGAGGGACCCGTGACAAAAAATGGCATCCGCCGCCCACGACCGAGCACCCCGCGCGCCACGGACAAAACAACCGGCAACGCAAAGCGAAGAAAAGAACCGCAGAGGATCCTCTGCCTGCTGTCGACCTCCGTCACGACCATAGGAGGTCGTGGGCCACCCCCACGCTCCGGGGGGAGAGACCAGACCGAATGCCAAAAATGGAACACGCAGAAATTCAGAATCTGCTCAGGGCAAAAATGGACAAATAAATAAAACAGAATTAATAGCAGCTAATAAGCCGAGGATTTTACGATTCGCCTTTCAAAGGCAATGACTACACAGATCATTACCCACAACTAATAATTCAACATATAACAATCTGTGAGTAAAAGGTACTAAATAGATTTATATTCTGTTTTGTGTCATATACCCATAGTGAACAGTAAATTATCATGTAAGAGGGGCAGACAAAAAGTAATCAAAACCCTGGACTAGCCTTGAAGGACGACTGATTAGGGCCATATTTTATATGACAGATGCATAAGTAATAAAGAAACACGGGTGAAAATAAATAAACCCTGAGGCGTTGTGGGTTTTGGCTTTTCTCACTGCCTGCCGGGCTCTGAAAACCCCAAACCAGCCAGGCAAACATCCTCACCAGCTATCTATGGATTTAGGGAATCGAGCTGGGCCCACCCCCTCTTTGGTCGGGTGACCTGACTTACCCAATGAGCGTTCCCTTGGAGTTGCGAATGAGGCCGAACAGCACCAGCAGGCAGATGATGACATCGAACAGCAGCAAGCCCAGATAAGCCAGCCACCTGGAAGCGAAGCAGGCGACAGCGTCATGTCACCCCAAAACGGTTCCCTCGCTGCCAACGTTGGGACAAAGCACCACCGGTTATCGGATCAGGCGTCAGCCCCGCCAGAAGCCGACCGCAGACACATGGGGGCCCAACCTGAGCAAACGGCCACCACAGCCAACAACAAGGGCAGCCTCCCTGGGGAATCGTAATCGATCCAACATTATCGCCCGAGTGCTTTCAGTTCCTTGAGGCTCTGGAGGAACACGAGTGTTGAGTGCAAGTGATCAGCACGGCGATTTGAGAAGAAAAGAACCTGTAATCATTGGACCCTAAATTATAGGAGCAGGACTGAAGTGTAGCGGCAAGTGGAAGCCGTCCCCACTCAGTGAAAGAAGACACTCATAGTTCAGAGGAAAACATTATTTCTCCAGGAACGTGGATAAAGGTACCACACTCCCGTGGCTCTCGTTTGATGGACTAAAAAACAAAAATGTCATTCATTTATCGTGGAAAATCTGTCAAATTCTAAGAGTCTAAGGGGGGAAATTGCATGTTTTCTAGGATTGTCACATAGAGATTTCAGAAAGGCCTAAAAACACTAAACAGTAATTTCCAATTATCGTTTAAACCGACGCCTCTGAGACCCCATTCTTGCACCACCTAATTTTTCCTCCTTGACCCCCAAGGTCAACCACAAACCTTAAATGCTGATTGTAGAGCGTAAAATGAACCCAGCTTTCATAGGATGGAGTAGTTGGGTGGTTGGAGATATCAACTGACGCGGCCCTCCGACAGGGCCGAGAGTGAAGCGGCCGCACATGCCCAAGATGCTATGCTCCATCAAAAATCTGCCAGTAGGACCTCAGCCAGCAGAGCAGTAACCACCTGAAATCGACCGGGTCTCCGGCTCTGTCCGGAGCTGACGGCGGGGACACGGGCCTCACCGGTACCAGTCGTAGAACTCTGCTCCGCTGGCCAGATCCTCCAGGGAGAAGTCGGCGTTCCTCCAGAAGGGAATCTCCGCCTCCTGACGCACCAGCGCCTCCAGCTGGCCTTGCAGCTTCTGCACGACGGACACATAGTCCGCCTGCTTGGCATACTCTCCATCCAGCTGCTGCAGACTCTCGCCCACCGTCTGGTTCAGCAAGGCGGTGCTGTCCGACACCTGCACGCATACACGTGGATGTGAGGGCGCCAGAGGAACAGGGCCATGGGCACGCACACGCCAACGCCCACACGAACAATAGCATGGTGAAGAAGCTATTCTCATTTTTATGTATAGATTTCATTTATGTGTTTTTTTTTGCTGCATAGGACCCAGTGGCAGCACAAAGGGGGGTGGAAACTGGGGGGCTTTCCTAAGTAAGCGGAGAACACAGCGATGGGCAGCCCGCTGCCTCAGGGCTTATGAACAGAGACATCGCCGTGCAGTTTATCTGCAGCTCTTCTTTCTATTTGGGTCAGTGTCAGTCAGGAGCAAATCAATACCATCTCCTGCACTAAAAAAGAATAAACACTATACTACACACATACACACTTATATTTTGAAACTGTTTGAATAATAGAAATTATATTGATCTAGCCGATCACAGCATAGCTCTAGTGGTTGTGTGTGTGTGTGTGTGTGTGTGTGTGTGTGTGTGTGTGTGTGTGTGTGTGTGTGTGGCACAGGGGTCATTACCAGCTTCTGCACTCCTGCCACTGTGCGATTGGCGTGTCGCAGGGAGTATGTCAGCCGGTTAACTCCATCACAAGTCTCGCCGTTCCCATAGAAACCAACAGCAATGCCAGCACTGAAGACAGACAAAGGCAGAGAGAGAGATGATGGAGAGCAGGGGGGGGGAACAAAAAACGAGGTGACCCACAGACTCCCCCTGGCCAACTGGATGGGACCCAGAGGCCTCTGTGAAAGTAAGGCATGGTTATGGCCTGGAGGCGGAGGGGACTTTGCAGTGAACCAAACAACAGCAGCAACCGTGGGGTGGAGCACTGGAGCTGGAAGATTACAGGAAAGTCATCTACAGAAGCTGGGAACCCTGCAGAGAAGTCTGGCAATCACTGGGAAAAACCAACAGGTCACCATGTAGGGGGGGGGGATTGGAGGTCAGGGGCAAGAGGTAATGGGGTACTTTAAAACAATTGTTGGGAAAAGCTTCTCAAAGATTCCACCGCAATTTTTTTTACAAAAACATTTAAGTACATAGCCACTCCTTAATGCAGAATTAGCTGTATTGCACCCCCCCAAGAAAGCAAATGGTATAGACCACTGCCATTGTTGACAGTAAACAACTTACTGAAAGCCCAGTGTGATGGATGATTATAAAATTTCTGAGCCAGCAAGGAAAGCAAAATCACATTTCTCAAACAGAAATCTTCTCCAAACCTTCCAGAACATCCAGTGGCTGCCATTTCCCCCCCTTCTAACTGTGGAGTTCTGTTTCCTCCTCTTTGTATTCCTGCTTTTATTCACCATTTCTTTACAGTATTGTGCCACAGTGCCATTCTGTCTTTAGGGCATTCGATTCCACCTACCGCCAGTAGGTGGCGCATGTGACCTCTGAGCAAGGCCAATCCATTATTAGACGCAAACCCTCGCTCCACACACACCCTATGTTCTACCCCCTATATCCAAGCCAAATTGAGGCCCAGCTAAACAGCTGAACAATAGCCCATTGAACAGTCAGCATGGTCCAGCTAAAAATTCCCAGGGTTGAACTGCCCGGGCTTTAGGGGGGAACTATCACTGTCCTCCTCTCCAAAACCTGAGACATGGGTTCAGGATGCCGTGAGGGAGAGGTGAGACCTGCCTTCACTTCATCATCATCCTCCTTACATCTCCTGCAGCGAGCTCTCTACCATACGCACACTTACACACTCTACTCATGGCAACACATAACCAAGACCCACATAAACCTACGGAACTTAACATTCTCAAAATTTCTCCTCATACAGGAGAATAAAGCCTGTCTCACTTAAATAATAAACGATAATGAAAATGTAAAAACTGTTAGAAATAGGGTGTTCCATCTGCCAAACAGAACCAACATGGTGGATGGAGTGAATGTCTACCTCAGAGAAGTTTGTAAGCCTCACACTGTGTTTGTTCGCAGATTTGAATAGTCGTTTGAAAGACTCTGTGCAGCTCTTGCCTGAAAAATGCTTACCCTTGTAATGGGGCATTCACTGGAAGCTCAGCCTAGCCGCATTTTTGTTTGCTATATGTTTGTAATGTGCTATTTGTCTCACTTATACACTGCTTTGCAGAAAAGCGTCTGCTAAATTAAGTCAAGTAACGCGTGTTGAGATGGTTTGCACCACATTTTAGTGTAAAGACTAGATATGTTTGCCTCCCACCTTAATCCCACATGACCGACGGTCACATGGCTTCCAACGCCCGCTCGAGCGTTTCACTCGACACAGAGCGGTAACATTTAGGAGTCCATTACATTACAGCGTTTCTGACTTCACAGCCGCCCTCACACAGGTTGTCATGATTACACAATCCAGCACTTGATTCAAGGTGCTCGAGAAAAATTATGTGAAGAAGTTGCTTAAAAGCTTTCTTTTAAAAAACTGGTATAGAATGCATATCCAGCTTCAAGCAGGAATTACAATATACAGTTGTCAGGATACTTCACTGTGACTGCAACAGAAATCTAGATCAATTTTAATGTAAAAAAGGAGAGTATCCTTAGATCTTCATAGCCCAAGGGGCTTATGGGAATCCGGGACAGAAGGCTCTGCCTTTTAAAGGTTGATATCACTGCATGAGGATCATATACCACTAAATTTGCCTGAAGACAGAGGAACGCTCACGGCAAGGTGCTGATATGGACACAACAGAACCAATGATGGTTTGCAGACTTTTCCCCCGAGTCTAATCCCGGTCCACCACCACTAATGAAGACAGATCCATATCCTGGTAACGGCAAGGGAAACAATCATTCATCAAGCAAAAGTCTGGAGTGAAAACTATTTTTTTCTTTTAAAGCCTGTGTTCAGTACAGCATTCATCCAGCACAGCATACAGTCCAAAGTACGTTCAGCGACACACACTGTGGCCCCTGTGGAAACTGGTCACTCCGGGTAGAGCACGGTATGCTGACTTTTTAGGAAAATGCTATCGGAATGATCCTTCCTGTTCCACATGTAGTCAAACGTCATCACCATAGCAACCATTCAAAAAAAAAAAACTGCAAGGGGAGCCTACACAGAAAAAGCAAGTGCTTTTGTGTCTGATTACACATGATGATGTATTACGGTATATAGACCGTAAACCATAGTAGGGTATTTTAAGAAAATCACAGTTGATGCAGGAAAACAAAGGAGAGCAAAACGGAGAAAAGCTGATTAGGCTGTCAGTCACGTGGATTTCCGGCTAAAGCGGAATTAACTCCGCTGCTTATCTGACGGATACTGTGCCTCCGTCGCTCCAGCGAGCGGAAGACCGTGGGCCAATACACTCCTCTTAAGAGGCGGTGGCCGGACTGAGCGTGTTGTGACCAGATTTACTGCAACACCACATGCAGTCGCTGGTGCTCGATGTCCTTGAAAAGCAACTGCAAGGTTTCTATAAAAAAAAAAGAGAAAAAAAAAGCCTTCCTAAATTTACAGGGCACACCATTTGATAATATAATTTGTCTTAAAATCAGCAGTACATTTTGCTAGATTTCAGTGTGGCATAGAGCTCTGTGTTTAATGTATGCCACAATGGCATACATTTTAGGGAAAGCTGGGTCAGCCAGTCCCTGCATCAATAGGAGTTTAAGGGCCTCGCTCAGGGGCCCAGTGGTGATGGTGACATCACTGCTGACTCTGGGGTTTGAACCAGTGACCTTCGGATCACAGTGCCGCACACCAGCAGATACACCATGTTACTCACAGACCAACACTCTAAAATCGAGCCTCTGTCCTCTTTCTATTCCTACAGTTCAGAAGCTACAGTCGATTTACGTCAACAGTGAGCTCGACGTTCCTTCATCGGACACGCTGCTGGCAGAGCGGCATCCCGCCCACGCTGTGACCCCCTGCCAGCCACGACGCTTTGAAATGAAGGCACGTCTGGGACCGGCCGGATTCCTCAATGCACGTCCGCTACAAACACTGAACAAGAGGATGGAGAGAGACAAAGGAGACCATTGAACTTTCGTTCTGCTTGATTTTCGCCAAGATGAAAAGCCTGGATGATAAAAAGCCCAATTTTTAATCAAAGCATAACTAATGCATAATCCTTATTTTACAAACAATGCCTATTTGTCATTTACATGCTGATCTTGTCACTTTTTTTTTTTTTTTTTTAAAAAACAGCGCTACAATTTTCTCAACTGTGAGAAAAGCTTTGGGAAAACAAATTCTCCAGTATCAGGAAGTTAATGGATGAGGATTTCAGAAAGTTGGGGAGGATTTGGTTGCTTCACGGACAGAGTGAGGTCAGGGGTCACTACTAACACATATCGGGTTTTATTATATTGACAGTATATAGTGTGTTGGAAAGATGGACTCTCATGGTTTAACACTATTAAGTTTTAAGTTAAAGAACAAGCTCAAATTTGTGTACCTTCTGATACGAAACACGTTATTCCTCAAGGGTTTGCCAAAAAAATCTCCCCATTGCACCCTCCAATCCCCATGTCCTGCAGATCACTTTATTATTTTTTTAAAGCATCCCTACATATATATTTTCATTCCCTCCACAGATCACAGGGCCGATGGGAGCAGAGATGCCCTGGATTCACAGCGCTATCAGATATGGTACTGTACGACAATGCTGCTGTATATTTCAGCACCATAAATGAACAAGAACTTGGTCCAGAGTTCACAGACCCCATCCATGTATTTTTACAGTGAGCTTCTGTGTTCCTAGGCAACAGAAAAGGGTAAAATCCAGACGGCCTGTCCAGGTTGGCACGCAGAATTCGTTTGTTACTTTTTATTTATTGTCAGGGATGGACAGACGAGAGGAAAGGCAGTCGTGTCCTCACTGATAGTCAAAGATCATTTTCTGCTCAGCAATTCCTGAAATTAATTACCCTCACCAGCCGCAGACCGAAGCTCTGGATGTTGGCGGGGCACTGCAGTGTTACCACGTGGATTCAGTGCCGCCGTAAATCCGGTTACACTTTGCCTTTGGTTACCAAACTGCACCTTTTCACCAGGCAGCTGCAGAGCTGGAGAAACGTCATACAGGGAACATGAATCTGAAAACAGCTGTACGATAATCTAAGCTTAATAATGGGGTGATGGCAGGAGCTTCTGTCACTGGTACTAAAACAAAGTCAACTAATAATTAACATGTGGACCAAGTGATTTTAATGAAGGGCCGCAGTACAGTGTTTCAGGCGAGAGGCCATCACAGATCAGGATAAATCATTAGCGATCATTAGCATGCTGTGGTTAGACAATAAGGCAATAATATGAAGGTCTTATTATATGCACCAGGCTAGATTAATGAGCTAATATGGCAAAGAAAGCTTGATATGCAAAAATGGCCATTTGTAAAGGCCAACGCCCTGTGGACCCCTCTTTTCAGATTTAAATGGTGTATTCCGCCTCCCCCACAGCTCGAGGGGAACGCTGGGCTCCCCCTTTTCTGCTTTAATATGCAGGGCCCGGGAGGCCTGCACATCGAGATGGGAAATTGCAGATGGAAATCAAGAAACAAAAGGAGGGAGCTTTGCCATTGCTAGGGGGGGGCGTCCTGCCCCAACAGGCTTGTCGCACCTCCCCCTATCCAGGGCTGCCTCACTCCGCCCCCCCCAGATAAACCAAAACCTCCCTGCGTCCCTTTCATACCCCCCCACCCCAAATGAAATGCAGCTGGTGGTCTCAACCCCACCCCAGCACTTCTGTGCTCTCTGCCAAGACACGACCCCCACCCCAAAGACCTCTGGACACAAAGCAGCAGAGCGAGACAGGCACGTCGCCGCGAACGGATGAAAACAAAGATGGCAGCATTCCACGGCGCGAGCCGGTCCTGTGATGGCCGACACCCAGCATCATGGAGGAGGAGAATAAATTATGACGAAACAAGGCTTTAGAAGCTACCGGAGACACCATCTGCTGGGCCCGCGGCCGGCGGAGGAAGGCACACTGTGACAAACTTGTTTATGACCCCCCCAGCAGAAGACATAAATCCAAGGAACAGCACAAGGAAACACTGCCAATTTGCGGTCGGTTACAAACACCCTCACCTTTCCACTGGAGCAAACAGCCAATCAACTGCTAGGAGAACACATTTAGCGACCACTCCGAGGTGTCACAAAGGCTGCAGACTGCCCTGAAGAAATATCATACAGAATATGGCGGTAGACGCAATGGACACCATACTGCTAATCAATGGCGGCTGGTGACTTTTAAAACAGCAGAAGCACATTGTGGACAGTTGGCAGTAGGACCAAAAACTGGGTCTTTTTTTCTTATTTTAGCAGGTCAGCTACTTATAGGCAAATTCTGCTTTCCTGCATCAAAGGGCTTCTTTAGAATGAAGTCAAACATTAGCCGCAGTGTCTGCTATGTTGCTCCAAGGCCTCTCGCTCAGTCTGAAGACACATAGCATGGTCAGCAAGCTAACGACCAAACTAGTCTACTAAAAACTATTGGACTTGAAAATTAAACAAAATGATGAAACTCAAAACTCAATGATAACGACTATTTACAATATTTACAAATGCCAGTGGCTGAAGACGACATACAAAATGATAAACAGCCACTATGGGTTTCGACAAAATTGGGGGGGAAAAAAAAAAAGAACAGAGCACATTCACCAATAAGCTTTCGCCTATTCAGACGAAGTATACAAGAACCTCCCATAGACCTCCAATGAAGCACAGCATCAATGAATGCATTTATGCTGGTTTCAATGGAAATATTAATGTATACGTTGCTGAAAGTAATTCTTGCAAAACGATCAGGACTGAGGTTCAATTTGCAGGCTAGACTACACTTTTAAAGGGGCGCTATTATGCTCATTTTCACTGTTCAGAGTTTTATTTATGGGCCTTACTAGGAGATTTATATTCTTCAGTGTTCCAAAACCACGTAATTTCTCATAATGGACGTCTATTAATATTTGTCAGAGCTGATGAGCCCAGTGTGCTTAGCAGTGTACCGATTGGTCAGCTTGCACTACACATTCCACCTGTCTTGCAGTCTGCAGACAGATCCTTGCAGGTAGGCAGCCAATAAGAATTGTGTTACGAGGTGACCTCATCATGTTACAGAAGTAATGGCCGGAATTCCAACAAGGCACTTCTGGGAGATTAGAGAAGAGTGGTTTCTGTGGCGAGAGTTACTCCATTTGACGTGTACTTTGGGCCTTAAGACTTTGCAGCCCCTTTACATACACATAAAGCTATATAACACAATTAAAATTAACTTACTTTGACTAATTCAATGGGGAGGGGGGAACATGGGCTTCCTTTGTAGTCTTATAGCAACTGCTTGTTTGCCATAAGCATTAACACAAGAAAGGAAGAATATGTCAATGCTGGCCAGGATAAACAGTGAGAAAATGGATAATGTGTGGTAATGGACACCGTGATGCCAGACATATTAACAGCAACCTCCAAACAGCCAGGCAACATTATTAGGAGGCGCAGAAACAATGACAAGCATATAAAACTTTTGTATTGTGTATAAGCACAAGCAAACAATCGTTATAAATGTATGTGCATATCAAAGCAGCGTGGGCTGTCGTAGTACACACAGGCATGTTGCCCCATCAGGATTGCAGCTGGCTGGACAGTGAGACCCCAAAGCACACCTCAAAACTGTGCAACTACCTGCTATGGAAGTGATGGTCAACTCAAAGCTATGGGCTCGCCAGCCCCGTCTCAGTCAGGTCAAAGCATAGCAACCCGCAAGCAATCTAAATCCCTGGGAGCCGCTGCTGGGCAGCTGGGAAGACAGGGCAGGTGATACCCCGCCGAGAGCCTGTCGCTGAGCAGGTGATACCCTGCCGAGAGCCTCTCTGATGTCTCTGATGCTGAACCAAAGACAAGCTATTTCGAGGAAGTTAAGAATTTGAGGTAAATTTACAATTTTTGAACACTTTTGATGCTCTTCTTTTGCAATGTGTTTTTATTTAAGTTTTTAAACCAAAACATAAAATTAATATGCAAATTATGCAAAGCCTACCTTCCAGCGAGCATCAGGCTTTTGACCAATACATCATATACTGCATTTTATACATCACTAATTATATTACTCTATCCGTTAATTTATATTTACATTTATTTCCTTAATATTCTGTTTTCAGGACATTCTCTGTACTTTAATTTGTTTAATTTGTTTGCACTATAAGTATCATGTACTGTCTTTGCACTGTCTTCCTTTTGCACTACATGTTTGTATCTGTGAATTTTACATACTCTACTTCATATACAAGAATATCCCCCTGGGATCAATAAAGTTCACCTTATTGTACGTACATATATGTATGCATGCATACAAACATTATAGAATATAGCATAATGCACACACAGACGGGACAGACGCCATCTTGGCACCCAGGAATCTGACCACCGTGTCGACTCAGACAGCATCTACATCAGCCTCCCTTTGAACCGTCCCATAAATTGAGTAATTAGTGGGCGAGCCAGACGCACACGTAGCACATGCGAGCAACAAAGGTGCCCCCTGAGACAGCCCCCAAAACCACCATAAAAGCAAAGTGGTTCATAAGTACACAGCTGCTCATCCCAAGAACATTCAAAGTCCAATTAATGACTCTTGGCTGGACTGTACCAAAACACAATATTGCTGCAGAAGTTGGCGGTGCGAGCCAAGCGAACAAAGGACTGATCGAATCGATGGTCAATGAATGAATGAATGAATGAATGAATGAATGAATGGTGTTTGAGGCATGTAATACATTTCTGTTTAACTCCTGGCGCTTCCTTCAGCTGAGGGATCTGATTCCCCATGTAACCAAGCGACTAAACCTGTCTGTGAAAAACATGTCTGTCAGCCTATCAATCATCATTTAATGCCCGTCAATCTTTATCATGTTATAAGCTGCCGGAAATGGCGCACAAATTTCCACTCTGCTCTGGTGATCTCCATAACAGTGTTCCACTTCAAAGGAGCAGCAGGGGAGGGGTATGTGTGTGTGTGTGTGTGTCGGGGGCTCTCTTAAAGACTCAATTCCCTACTGTGTCTACAGATAATAACGCTGTAATCACAGGAGCTCAGACAAACAGAGGAAACATCACAGCAAGATTTTAGAAGTTTTCTTGTGTCAGATTTTTTTTTTTTTCCCCGGGGGGGTAGACTGTTGTTCAGATGAAAAAAGATATATATAAGCCTCAAGCAACTTGGAAGAAAGGTGGGGGGGGATCTATCAGGATAATGGTTACCTTATTGCTCACAGTGACATGCTTGTTATTTATGTGCTCAATTAACTTTATTTTTATGGTTATACACTTATAATAGCTGGATATTTCACACTAAGTACAGTCTTAAGCAATCCAATAGCTAGTCCCCTAATGAGCCACAAAACTGGTGGGGGGAGTGGGGGGGGGCACTTTCCTGTAGCAGGACCAGCATCTTTATTTTGCTGGACATTGTCCTCACAAATATAGAAACCAGACACACTATCTATTATAGTCCAACAGTTCCCTGCTTTAGCACAGCAGCGTGCCCTATACAGCAGCCAGCAGGGACCAATGCTGACAGCATGAGAACTCATGTCTTCCTGCAGAACTAAGAGGTCCTGTAGCCGTTACTCCTAACTAATCACCAACATCATTCCAAACGTCCTTCGCTGTTTGCCAAACCGAAACGGAAGGGTGTGCCAATGTCATTTTACCTCCACTGGTGCCCGATGGTTTACTTGTAGCTGGATGGTCATGTGCAAAAGTGCCTTTCTTTCCCCTTCAAATTGGGGCCAGCAATTCAGAAAAATTCCCCAGGTGCTTCAAAAACTGCTGACGGATACTTCCAAGATCCAGAAGAAGAGATAGTGAGGAGGGGGGATAAACACAAACGAACTGACCTTATCTTAACGACAGTAAGGAACACTGCCATTACTTGCTAAACAATTAAGGGAGACTGGGCCTTTGTCATCCACATGAAAGTCAAAAGTTAATTATGGGTTCAAAAGACAGCAGTGTCTTCATTTTCAGGGGGAGTCTCTTATGGCGCTTTTCGTATGCACTCTGATATGGCCCGAAGCATGACTAAATGAGCTTAACTGGGGGGAAAAGGGCATATCTATACATTATTAGTAGTTTCGCACATTGCGATTGATCAGAACTACTATAGAACAGCTTAAAGGAACGGATTTGCAATGCAAATTTATGCAAGCTAATGATAATTCTGCTGGTGTTCGATGCTGATAACACAGCAATTCTTAGACGTGCTAGCAGAAATTAGCGCATAGTAAATCATGATGTACACCAAGTGAACAGTAAACAAGCGTCTCTTCAGTTTTTTGTCATTGTCGCTTTCCAAATCCAGCAACGCCTTTACAGAGCCGACCCTTGCGCAGTGGAAAATCGAAGCAAGCTGGAACTGCGCTATGACCAGTGTCTTCTCGTGGTACGGCTAGGGTTCGGCCTGGTTCCTGCATGCCAGTGGAAAAGAGCCATTAATGTCAAAGACAGCTGGCCCTATGGTGAAGATAGGCCTGATCTTCTACTCATCAGGTGTTTACAGGGGTCGAAGAACTTAACAGCTGGAGTAGGCCATTTTGTCTTCAGTTTGATAGCATCGCACACCCATATGTATACATATCAGAGTTACATACAACCATAACGTTGGCTACAGACAGTTGCTCTAAACCGCAGAATATGGCAGTGCTATTCCCAAATTCTTACAGCCATCTGTGATGAGAAGCAGAAGAATGTACCTCTGCATGTCATCGAGATCAACCTACCATTCCTGTAAGAAGCCATCAGAAATAGCTCAACTCATTCCACTCATACCACTGTAGCGTGAAGTGGTGCCCAAACACTCACACTAGACTTCCTTCCTCAAACCTCCAGACAGTTGCAATATGTGCAGAGGGCAGGCCATATCATAGACCTCATTTGGCTGGTTTCCACACACTCTTGGCTTGTCGACAGCTACTGTAAATTATGAAATCTTTCAACATGCTGCCAAGGCTGCAGCACCACGCTGAGCTTTTATAAAACATTACAGACGTCAAGTATCCCTTGTAAAAACTGACCACCCATACCGTAATCGCTGGATATCGCTTTATAGGCTCCCATCTATCTGTCTCTGGCACGGGCGGACTGTGGGACACGTGGACCGCACAGGCAGAGGGATGTGCTGATAGCAGAGCCCAAGGCAGATGGCTTATCCCGCAGAGGGTTATTAAAGCTAGGTGTGGGTGTAATCACCACTGCTGATTCAGGCCTGCTTCTCCCAAACGGATATTTGCATTCCAGTAGGATAAGCACTGAATTATTCCGTCACTCGCCGAGCCTCCGATCCATTTCCATCACACTCTGGATCTCCCTTGACCCATCCACCGTATGCTCCCCGACTTACGAAAGGGATACAAAATCGATTATGGAGCATACATTGTCTTGGGGATGGGGGAGTGCAACAATGACCCCATGGTAAAACTTCACATAAGACAACCGAACAAAACAATTTGCGCAACGGCACATTAAGCACAAAGCAGACTATAATAATTCTTCTTTAAAAGACTAAGGCCAGTTACAGCATGTTAAACAACTTTTATCAAACTAATGTGGTGTGACATTTCAACAAAAAAAAGGCAAGATAATTACCTTTGTAGAAAAGTAGATACAGTTCTTGTTTCTTCTGGGGAAATTAATGGCATTCCTAGTGAAATCCACACCAAGACAAGTAGCACACAACATGAAATCTTACCTGGTCTTCCCTTTACTACAAAAAGCAAAGTTTTCTCAAAAATTTCTTTGAAGCCAATTTGGTGTAAGACCAGCCATCTGCTTCGTCACGTTTCATCCATCTATTTTACGACTTGTTTGCCGACACCACAGACCAAGACTGCTATGACTTCAACAGCTGAGGCACGAAAAATCAGTCAAGGGAGATGCGACAGAGAAGTTTCTGAGAAGCACAGAGAACCAAAATTACACTCGCACAGTCTGTGCACCGCGTGAGAACGCTTTATTCCAGGCATCATTGAGGATGAAACATTAACAGAGCTGTATAGCGCTGCCTTAGCTACTGTAGGTAGAGGCACTCAAATTCCTCTTCAGAATCTTCACCGTCGAGCATTCCCACCCAAACACTGTTAATGGAAATTATGACCTAACACACAAATGTGTGTGTGTGTTTTTTGGACCATTTGGACAGATGCGCAATAAAAAATAAATGAGAGGTTTCTGAAGCTAGCAAAAATTTGTGTTTGGAGTTTTCATGCCCCCCCCCCCGAGTTACCTGGGCTTACACCCACAATCCAGACACACAGTTAGCCTAATTGGTGTTTCCAGATTTCCTGTGGCTGTGATGGACTGGCATCCCATGCAGGGTGTACCCCAGCCTTGTGGCTGTGATGGAAATGCAGTTGGAAGACTGATAATACCTGGGGAGGAAATCATAAAGCATCCGCTAAACTCGAGAATGACGGAGCAATAAGACACTCCAGGCCCAACAGTCGTGACACCATAAGTCACTGAAGTCCCATTACGATTGAATGGCGGTGCAGGCACGTGCCATAGACCCATGATCATTTCCTGTAAACACCTCCTGCGCCGTAAAGCAGGACAATAAACAGCTGATCATCCCCCTGTGAATCTGCACGATTCTGCTACAAGGGCTCAGCACTTCAGCGAGTGCCGAGGCTTATGCCCAGACGTACCTTGTGTCACACGTCTGCCTGAACGCTGCGTAACCCACATAGACCTTCTGTTGAGGCCCTGAAGGAGAAAGCTTGGTTTTTAAGCCCCTTAATCTCACAGTTTCCTTGTGCCCCACTTCTGCATGCTGCCGATGCCTGAAAATCCCCAACTAAACACAGATTGCACGCTTCCTGACAAAATTACTGCGGAAACTCACTGGATGAGATCCCAGCCCTGGCTGTGGGAAATTCATTTTGATGATATAACAACTTGAAGCAGAGATATCAATTTGCAGTCCTTCCCATAACAGGTCTAGTTTTGGGATGGAATGACGGCTCAGTGGGTAGCACTGCACCCTGACTCAGGGCTGGGAGGTTCAATTCCTGCCCCAATCGGATGTGTGTGGATATTTACCTGTGAATTACCTGCGTGTGTTTTCTCTGATGTCCGCAGATCATTTATGCAGCTAGCTGAATTAGCATTCCTAAAGCAGTCATAGTGATCAAGCAAATATCTTGCATCGGATTCACACCCAGTCTAGAATATCCTTGTCTTGCGCCCTGGGCTTTGTGCATTATGGATAAAATACAGGGAATACAAACCTGGTAAAATGTATGAGGTTTGCAATAACATTACGGTCAGTGGGGTTGTGCTCCTTGAAAGGATCAGGCAACTGAAGGCAAACGCTAGCTATTCTGCTAACGGCAACCTCTTGGTGGGAGGCCGGAGAGGACTTACCTGCAGACCAGGGTGGCGATGATGACACACCAGGCTGTGCAGCAGCAGTCGGCGTTGGGCTGATCCTCATTCTTCTGGCGCCGGCAGCAGAGCCAGAAGGAGTAGAACAGCAGGAAGAGGAGGTCGAGGGCCAGGCAGGCCAGCGCCACGCCACCCAGCAGCAGGAGGGACTGGGAGACAGGAAATGACATCACGATGGAACACCAACACCTTCAATAAGCAGGTTACACAACAGAGCAGAACAAGGATTTCGACTGCAACCACCAGGACACCCAGGGGGTGGCATGGATTTATAGCACTTTTCTTGAGAACAATTTCTACAAATACTTTTTGACTAGTTGTAAAGGGAATAGCAACAGATAACAAGACATATTCACTGTTGCTAGTCATTGCTTCACTTAAATATATGGTTTGCCCAGATTGACCACAGTACTTTGAGTTGCTAGTAGCAGTACTGTACATTCACTTCAACAGCAGTTTTACTATCCCATTAAACCTTGTTTGCAACCATGTTTCACACCTATAATTAGTTGAAAGGAGTTTTTGTAACTGCAGTGGCATGCCTCCTTTTAGGACGCCCCCAGCACGCCCTAGTGCCATTTCTGAGCGATGCTCGTAGTTCAGCTTTGCCGTTCATTTTCAGACCAAAGCGTGTCAATGTAGATGTCAAAGCACAGTGGAACAAACAGTAAGATGAAGATGGCACATGTGTTTGTTCGGACCACCCCCTTAGTGCTGAGAAGGCATGTTAAGTGACTGTCATTGGCTGACAATTAAAATCTAATTTAAACCTTCAGAATAACCATTTAATTCGGCAAGTGAGGTGACTTTCATCAGGGTGCGTGTTTCCATCATATCATTTACATTTATTCAGCAGGTATTTTTTGTCAAGACAGATCTAAGATGAGGCACATGGCACATTACAAAAACCAAATGCCAGCGAGATTATGCTAAAAAGACCATTAATCCCAAGACTCTAGGCCCACTGGACACCAGGAAGTCAACACATGCTATAAGGACTGCAACAAAGCCTTTCACTGTGTTGGCCATGTCAATCTATGGAGGGCTCTCAGGAAGACAGGCATACTGGAGCATCTTACTGTCCTAATGAGAGTCTCTACACTGGGCAAGAAGCCACAGACTGAGCAGTTCCAACTGAATGATGAGAGTTTACTGACTATCACCACACCTACTCAATTTATACACAGAACATAAGAGACAACAGTGATTGCAAACTCAAGATTAGAGGATCAGTATCCTCTGATTTGCTGGAGGTGGAGACGTCATTACATTTGCTTCCCTGCATCACCTTTTTTGATGTTTCTCATAGGCCATCTCTTAAAAATGACCCATCATTTCATTTCCCTTAACAGACCTTTTAGCCGAGAAGCAAAAGGAATTATGTATCAGTATTATTTTCCTCAGCAAAACATCTTCAACATCCTTTTCTGGGGAAAAAAGTAATTGTTAGATTCATTTAGCAAAATCTGATGCCACAAGCTTTCATTGAGCAGCATATTAATGCAATACAAAACAACCAACTGTGGGCTAAATGGTTACACACACACACACACACACACACACACACACACACACAGAAAGTTTTGCTAAAAGCATCTTGTTGCCATACCACTGGATAAGCTACATAATTAAAGCTGGGTCAATGAGATGTACTAGATATTCTGAATCAGATGTGCACTGTATTGATAAAAGCACTCACATGAACTTTAATGACATCCCATTCTTAATACATAGGCTTTAATACGGAGCTGGCCCACCCTTTGCAGCTATAGCAGCTTCAAGTCTTCTGGGAAGACTGTCCACAAAGTTCAGGGGTGTGTTTATGGGAGGTTTTGACCATTCTTTGCAGTCTCCGCTCTAATTCATCCCAAAGGTGTTCTATCAGGTTGAGGTCAGGGCTCTATGCAGCCCAGTCAAGTTCTGCCACACCAGTCTCCCTCATCCATGGTCTTATGGACCTTGCTTTGTGCACTGGTGCGCAGTCATGTTGGAACAGGAAGGGGTCATCCCCCAAATTGTTCCCACATAGTTGGGAGCATGAAACTGCCCAAAATGGCTTTGAATCCTGCAGTATTAAGAGTTCCTTTAGGGGCCAAGCCCAATCCCCGAAAAACAACCCCACACCATAATCCCCCCTCCACCAAACTTTACACTTGGCACAATGCAGTCAGGCAAGTACCATTCTCCTGTCAACCGCCAAACCCAGACTCGTCCATCGGATTGCCAGACAGAGAAACGTGATTCATCACTCCAGAGAACACATCTCCACTGCTCTATTGTCCAGTAGCGGTGTGCTTTACGCCACAGCTTCCGACGCTTTGCATCGTACTTGGTGATGTAAGGCTTGGATGCAGCTGCTCTATGCACTGTTCTTGCATCCTATTATGGTACCACGCTTGAATCCACTGAGCTCCTGAGAGTGACCCATTCTTTTGCAAATGTTTGTAGAAGCAGTCTGCCTGCCTAGGTGCTTGCTTTTATACACCTGTGGCTATGGAAGTGATTCTGTTAATCATTCAAATAAATCATTCAAGGAACAGTGTTCATCAGGGTTCCATCATCTGCAATATATACTGTTCCAACAAAAACTCTTTTTGAAAACTCGACTACATGGAATTATTAGGACAGCAGTCTTGGATAAGGACCATCTACATTCACGACAGTCCACAGTCTCATGACACTGACAGCCAGGACGCCTCTGCCTTATTGCCAGCCTGGGGCAATACATGGTTCTCCATACAACATTAAAATGCACAACATGTCTATGGACGACTGATCTTGGTAGGATGGACAGCGGAGCCACGCGTCAGAGGGACGACACAGTTGGATCATGGGCTTTATGTAGCCTTAAAGTGCTGGAGAGGATCAAACACACAAAACAGACGATTTAACTTGAGCCCAAGGCAAACACGCACACAAAGAAAACAAACGAATCGCAGAAAGGACTGCCACGGGATACAGGTTCAGACAAGGGGGTCGGATGTATGTTCTTGGGCCGAGAGACAAAATGGTACCCAATAAGGAATGTGTAATAAGGTCCAGCTGAGAGAACAAGCAGGTCACCTGACCCTGCCCCACCCTGAGATGGTCATGCGGCCTGTTTTACTGGTCACCATTGGTTCCTTTGACCATTCTCAGGCACATTAAATTCACCTCTAAAAACACTTCCTTTCAACTGACACAATGTGATGGTCAAGGCCGGATTAAGTTCTCTGGGAGCCCTAGGCTAACATTGGCATGGACACTCAGGTGTCATCGAGTTAACCGACATTTGCAGAGGCCCCGGGCTATGGCCTGGGCTAGCCTAGACATTAATCCAGCCCTAGTGATGGTCAACAGCAACACCACAGTTTGAACCACACAACTATGCTTTCTGGATGATAATGTACATTAAAAATTACAATTAGAGCCTTTGCTTTTTGCCAATAAGCCAGACAATATACTACTTTGTTTACTATTCATTAAGGGAACAACCCAATACTGATGAATTATTCTTTTCCCCCAACCATCTCCCTTTGTACCAGTCGTGCAGAAAAATTGCTAGGATAAAAAGAACAAAAATGAAACGCGGGATGGCACACTTCCCGCTTGCTGATGCTGCTCAGCCTCTAGCTAATTTTAGAAGGCAGACTGCAGTCTGTGTTAAAAGCTAATGAACAACAAAATCTCCTCCAACCAAAGATGCAAAACTGAGGCGGATGGGAAGCCGCTTGGGGAAATCCATGATAACCTTTAACAAACCACACTCTACTTAAAATTTATAAGCTCTGGAGGTGAGCTAATATACCATAGCAAAGACCACAGAAGAAATCCTTCACAATCCCACTTACTGCATCTAATCAGGAACCCCACACACTGCCATACTGTTTGACTACAGGGAAAAGACAACATTGTAGCTTACATTGTTTTCATTTTTGAAGAGGTGGCTAAATAGGTCTTTCATCGGAACTAAGGTGCAATTCCAGCACTACATGTCAAAGGACAACTTAAAACTACTGAATTTCAAATTCCTACAATGGTTTTATTAGCACTTGATCAACGTGCCCATTAGGGCTGGTCAATCCTATAGGCAACATAGGGCACCAGCTTCTGAGGGTGGTTGACTTGCCAGCCAATTTCACTTTGCCTCGGACGGCTGG
>JAODKC010000048.1:6310262-6331470 GCA_026777985.1 Mormyrops attenuatus | reverse complement strand
CCCCCCCCCCCCCCCCCCCCCCCCCCCCCCCCCCCCCCCCCCCCCCCCAAAAAAAAAAAAAAAAAAAAAAAAAAAAACACTGTATTCCATTGTCACAGGAGAGCCACTGATCTTGTGGAGATGGGATGTCAAATGACTCATAACCTAGGTGAGATCAGCAGCCATGAACTACTGGGTTTAGTGTGTTGGTGTGTCACTTTGCTGTGCCGAGGTTCCTTAGTGTAGTCGACGGAGGCAATCTCCTCTTTACAGCACTCACCGATTTCCCACTTACAGAATTGGCTTGCTAACTGGAAGTGAGTCTTTGCCCTCCTCTCAGTCAATAAGCATTGGAGTATCTATGGACACTGTTACCTTCTCACGAGTCCCATGGGTGATAAAGTAAAGTAAAAAAAAAAAAAAAAAAAAGCCTTTTGATTCACGAGTCTGTCGAAGCTTTCAAATCAGTAGGAACTACTTTAGTTCCTACCTGAAATCACAGATGGTGCAAGATCTTCCCGTTTTCTCATTGCTGTAAGGATGCCAGTGGTTGGATCAAGTCAAATACATGACAACAAAGCATCCACCCACACAGTTTCAGAACGGCGGACCGTTTACTTGACAGCACCGAGGAGCTCCTTAATTAAAAGTTTTCCGAAATATTTAGATCGCCATTTGCTTCCCTCGTGAGAGGTGATTTACCCTATTCACTTTGGGAGTTGCTTGTGAGCTATGCGAAAATTATCAGCAGTTCACACCCCACACCCCCAGAAACTGGCTGTGCACAGCACATGCATTCAGGTCAACACGTCTAGTCACTGTTGACTTTGGTCCAACTGAGCGCCTCACTAATCCCCAACACCCTTTGGCAGCTCGCATAGCGGTCAAGTTTCCCACAGCAACTCGCTCCAGGGTCTGGTCCAAAGAGGTGGCTCTGATACTGTGCTCAATGCAACCCTTAAAAAATGCCCAGATGTATTATATAGTATAAGGGTACAGCTAGGAGGGTCAATAATTCATCGGAACCAGGGGTCTATCATCCCATGCCATGCAGAACCTTGTGTTCTATCCTGGCTCCTGCCAACTGAACGGGTTTAAAAAAAGGCAGGGGGGGAGCAGGGGGATGCAAAGTGGCACAAGTCAGTGTGGAAATAGGGACCATGGCCAAAATTTCAGTGACAGCAGTCTGAAGGACAGACGGTCAACGGGGCTAGCGGGGGTGGAGGTGCTTGGTTAAAAAGAAGGGGCTTTGCCCAGCTACCCCAATCATATTTATAACCTAGTCCAACTTTTATGAGTCACACACTAGTTTGAAAAACAAAGCTCTACATTGGCAAACTTTATTCGAGACAAGTGCAAATAAAATCAGAAAAATCCATCCATCACAGATGGATGCAAGCGGATTACTTTAGCAGACACCAAAATCTTACCTGATGCACATAACTGTCAGAAATCAGAAGCACTGAAGTCTATTTCCAACACCTTTTGCCTGCGCTACTTATCGCAAGTTACTTGAATTTGGGTGGCCGCATACATCAATAGCACAAGTCAGAAAACACCGAGACGGACAACAAAAGGAATAGCTTCCAAAGTGGCATAATTCACTAACACTTGCAAAACTATTCTCCAAATCATCTTCAGTAGTGATTCAGCTTTGAATCATAATCATATTGTTTTGAGTAAATATGAAATGCATCATATGTTTTTCCTCATTTGTACAATTGCTAGCCAGTGTCTGAGTGCAAAATAAGATATAAAGTAATTATATAATATATAATTTATTATACGTTTCATGACAATCTCTACAGGTGTTCTGGTATAAAATATAAGTTGTGAAATAAAGGTCAAATGCATAAACCTGTGTGAAGGTACCTTTAACTCTTGCATGGTGAGCAGAAGATTACTGATCATCAGAAAATGGTAGACTGGGGCGCAACCTAAAACAAAGCCAAAAATTTCGGCATGCAATTATTTAGGTGTGATGTGACACCGGCGGTATTTATCTAGTGTCACATATGATGGGCACAATCCATGTAATCCATATTACACCTTACACGTTTCAGAAATCACACATTCCCCGAAATGGCCAAGTCTCAAATGACAGCACTTCCTGGACAGTGAGCTCAACTAACACATCTGACATACACCAGAGACACTGACGTCGACAGGCTGCCGAGGTGGCTGGGGGGTGGGGGCATATTAGCAGTGTACCATGAGGGGGTTTCTCCCTTTGTTTATTGTCTGATCAGTGTCAAGGGCAACTGCAAAAGATGGATGTGGGCCTTTGTGCTACCTAGCACACCTGTAAGGGCAGCCCTCCATTGAGCTTGGCACCACCCCCAACAAACTGAACGACGGTCTCCGGTATTCAAGAAGTCGGATGATGCACCAGTGATTCCCAAGTTGCTCTGAAAGTAGCTCCGACATGATCATCTTGCCACAAGCTGACTGGTAGCATCAGCATCGAAACAACAAACGCTAAGATGCATACAGATTTAATTAGGGACACCGGAACAGTATAGCAAGTTCACAGCTGGATGTGCAACCGCATGACTTCAAACATCTCTGAGCTCATACGCGAAGAGCCGGCGCGTGACAAGCACCAGCAAAGCGGATAATTATCTCACACACGTTATGTAATGCAGGTTTCTTGACAGACCTGCCATCCTCACGGCCTGCCCATAAAGAAGTAGTTACCGACGGGTGTCATTCTGTGGCAAAAGGCGAGTGTTTCTCACACGAGTTAAGAACAAGACCCAACAGGACAGGCGACTGACTGAAGGATCCCACCCAGAATGTTTTGCGATTTTAAGTTAAGCGATACTTTGACAATTTTAGTCTTGAGAAAAGCCTTCGCTACAAAATTTCTAGCCTTAAAGAACAAGGAGTTGACGTGTTCAGTGTGTGATGACATTAACAGAAACACTGAAAAACACTGGAAAAAAAAAAAGACAGAGAAAAGCCACCCCCTCAAATTTCTCTGCAACAGAAGATCCAATATTTAGGTGGGTAACTAGAAGGTCAACACACCAGGCAAGGTTAGTACTCTGTTACGATTGCCTGTGTGAACTGGGATTCCCTTTCGTTAAAGTGGACTTTGGAGTTTGCCCCTAGCAGAGGAGCAACACGGTCCTAAGTGATTTCCTCTCGGGGTCAAGCACAGTTGGAGAAACCAACAAATGAAGAATAAGGGCCATCACCTGTGTAGGGGAACCTAGTCAAGTGATATTACACCAAAATTAGAGCAACGTTTACAGCGAATTTGCTCATATGGGCTTCATACTACTATAATAAAATTTGACAGAGGAACTGAGAACAGAAATTATTTGGGGACTGTCACAATAAGTGAGACGACCATCACTGGTGACATTGCACTCAAAGCATGGCTGCTTGAGGCTACTATAGGCAAACACAAGAAGCCTCCACACATCATAAGCTGATCGGATTATCAGATTTCGAAAGATCTTGCAGGAGGAGGAGGACACGTTGCTAAAGTTGCTTCTCACATCATCTCTAACAGAGCCTCACGGAAAAAGAGCGAACCAAGCGTGAACCAGCTAAAACTCAAGATGAGCTTGAAATGAACAAACATTAGCAACTTCGAAAATAATGACAAGGCAAAATAGGAAAGACGTAATGCACCATCTGATAGACCAGCCCAAAAATACATGTACTCTATTATATTGTCGATTGTTTTGCACGACACCTTTGGATGTAAAAGTACCTGGCAATAAACGATTCTGATATTACAGACACATCAAGACCAAATCAGTGCAAAGCATGCTGTCTGCTCAGTGGAACTTTGCATTGGAAATTTAAATGGGGGTAGTTTTAAAAAAAAAAAAAAAAAAAAAAAAAAGTTACCGACTATCTGGCATGGAAATAACATGGATATGACTAGAATCATGGAAAAATATGAGATCACATAATGAAAGAAAACTGACACTCCATGCATATCTGGTGCAGAGGAAAAACTGTCCAAGTAATGAGAAAATATTTATATTCAACGAAAAGCAAGATAGTTTGCTCTACATTCTACAGTTTTCTGCTGCAGTCCAAAGATACAGTTAGGCTAACTGGCATCACTAAATTGCATGTAGAGTGTGATTGTGTCGGAGACTGCATGCCTCTGACATAGAACCCAGTACCCATCCAGGGTACACTCCTGCCTTGTGCCAGGATGATGGCGTGCCACCTGCCACCCCCAGTCTGGGGTAAGTGGCTGGAAGATGGATGGATGACAGCAAAGTATTATTACTTTCATTAAGTTTTATAGCAGTGCTTATAAATTAAAGTCCATGCCAATCTGATGCTAATGCCACTGGCTGCCCACACTTCGCTATTATCATCTGTTTTGGGCTAATAATGTAGTTTTAAGTAGAAGCAAGTAAGGAAGAAGCAGAAGATTAAATCAATTTCTAGATATTTAACAGGTTTTCCCTTTTAGTAAAAATCCATTCAAAAGACAAAAGGGCCACTCACAGTCTAAGCGACATACACAAGCGAAAAGGGGCTTCTGCGTCAAAATTGCAGGCTAGAGTCTATCAGACACAATACACAATCAAAACATGATCCAATTATATAAGCAACAGCTTCTCTTAATTTCTATCCAATGTATGATGCCAAATTACATTAAAAAATGTAGCCTGCAGACAGCCTGAGCAGTTGTAAAACGTTTTTCGAAAGACCCAATCAATAAAGAATTGCTTTTCAAGCGTTTTGCACAAACTTCTAAACATCTAAACATCAATATGGGGGGGGGGGAGACATTAGTTGGAGATTTACTGCTTTACCAGTGAGTGTTAGCATTGGTGCAGCTTGATACCAAGGGCTGAAGGTAGCCAAGCAGCACAACAAGTGCAGATTGAAATAAAGGGAAAAGCCCAATTAACTGATGAACAGGCGATTTAAAAGATATTACACATGAGTCAAAAAGTGAAAGTCGCTACATCTACACTGTGAACTACAGAGAAGAACCCACTGGTATTGCTCATCATTAATTAATTAGAGCTGAAACGCAACTGGCAAGTTGCTTTATGTTAGTTTCCACACTATCAGAGCTCCAGTGTGACAGATCGGCACGTTAAACACATCTGGGCTCTGGTTTGCTCACACTTTCCACAGACCTGAAGCTCAGGTGAACCAAATGTCCCCATAATGTTATAAAAACCTGTTATTTTGACCTTGTGAGAACATTTTTCCAGTCCACACAAGGGAAATCTCAGTTTCGCATAAAAGTGTGACTGCAATCAAAATAGTAAAATGGCCAAAAGTCTTGTGTTTTGTTATTTATGGTTAAGGTTACGGCTGGGTAGGGGTTGACATTGTTGGGATTTTCCCAATGAAACGCGTGGAGAGTCCACACAACGATGTGTGTGTGTGTGTATGCGCGCGTGTAGGCCATACCCTGCCTCACTCCTGATGGTCCTGCTGAGATCACAATCACCCTAATGAGATGAGCTGTTATTTAGGGTGGATGGTTGAATCTCAAAGCCAATACATTTGATCCCAGTCACACTAATGCCTTAAGTGAGGTACTGGATGACTTCTCAGACCTAAAAATGTTTCAGTAATCTCTGAAGGACCTCCATCTTATTTAAGTCCAATATGTCATGGACCAAAGGCTGCAACAATGCAGACAGAAACCGTGGAGAAGTTCCAGTTCACACTGGCCGGGCCCACGCAGTGAGGATGGCCTCCTCGACGGATCACTACAGGTTACTCAGGAGAATGGGGTCAGAAGGTGCAAATAAACAGAGACCAAAAGGGCGAATGGGAATCTCCCATTTTCTGGCAGGTACATGAGGGGCCAGGAAGGGGCACTGTCTGTGCCTTCAGCAGCTGCCAAGACCACCTCTGTGTGACTGGAGACGGCATGGATGACGCCTTTGGCACTCACTCATCCTTACAGCCCTGCGAAGCTCTCCTGTGAACTCGAGCGGCATCCTCTCACCATTTTTCATAAAGGGAAACACGGAAAGGAAGCGCCAGTAGCAGCACGGACGTATGTAAATGGGATGTCCGACTGACTCACACGGCTGCCGCTCACGCATTTGCTCGACTGTGAGCCATCTGCTTCCTTCACTAAGTCGAACGGGAAGCCCCCCCCCCCCCCCTTTCAGGTTATGGTGGGCTTTATAAACCGTGACCTAGCTCCTGTTCACGTCAATATCTTAACTGCAACACAATGATATACAAATGGGGGCATGGGTGTAAATTATGGGGGAATGGGGGAGTTGTAACCCCTCCAAGAATCAGAACTGGCCAATACACACCCCCCCCCCCTCAAAAAAAATAATCATGTTGTCATGATGAATGGGTGGAGACCACCTCAACCACCCCAATGGTCAATCCAATCCAAAGTTACACCCTTCAATGGTGGAGGTGGGGGGGTTGGGGGTTCTACAGATTGTCAAGGAGACACAATTACAGTCTTTCTCAGCACATATTGGGACCCACAGAAGGAAAATTTTGTTTTAAATCCAATTCTCATCACATAGGTACATTAATAGGGATGAAAGACTTTAAATATCACATCAAAATGACAAGCCTCAGTCACGGCACATCCACCTGACCTGTATCTTATATGGGTCACTCAAATGAAACGTAGAACCTTCTCAAAACTGCAAAATGAAATATACCTAAGTAACGATTTCTACAGTGTCAAAAAGACCAATATTCATTTAAGGGATCTTGTTTATGTTGAGTATTTCTGATATTTACTTATACCTTGATATTATAACAAGGTTGCAGTTAAAGGGCTATTGAAATTACCTGCTGGTAATCCGCATCCTCTGGACGAAATTCATTGCTGGTCCGCTCGAACTGGAAGTTGAAGTGGGGGAGCCGGTGGAGGAGGCTGACCCACCACGGCGGAGAGTAGCTCACCACCGCTGCCATGGTCTGGATGCTGAGCTCCGGCTCGGTAGATCGGGACCGAAACCGATGGCGTTAATCCGGATCCAAGAAGTTCAAAAAGTTCAAACGCAATTACTCCAGTTACGTAACTCAACCAAGGTGTCTAACTAGGCGGTCAGTACAATAAAATCACATCAGCTGTTTTATGAAACTCCAGCTTCTAGAGGTATTGTTATTTTGCGAAACACCGCGTTTATTCTACTGCAAGCTAACCATCTTGCAACGATTTTAAAATCAGCCTAGGCTTCTCGAGTCAGATAGCCTACTTGGTATTTAATGGTTCCCTTAAGACGTCTAGCTGATCTAACAGAATCAAAGAAAACAAAAAAAAATTACAGCGGTTTCTTTTTCTTTCCAAAGGGGATCCTTATACAGCTGTAATTCACTGCGTCGTCTTTCCCTTTGGGTTTAACCCCACAAATCATCGCATGTCTCCTTCAACGCATATTTTCATCTCCTCCCAGCAAATATTGTGTCGATTCGTCTTTTTGTTTTTCACCCCACAAATTTCAGGCGATAATGTTCAGAGCCTGCTAGTCTAACACAAGCACACTGCAGATGAAATTTAAAAACGCAATCAGTAGAAATAAAACGAAAAAGCGGATCCCGTCGCCTCGGTTGATGGGCAATGTGATCCACCCTCTAGTCAATTAAATAATCTAGCGAGGCATTTTGAGTCCAGCTCAATTAACTGCGCGTCCTTTCAAACGTTTCATCAATATACGATTTGCATTGGTGGGCAATAAAATCCAGAGCCGTACCGGGAACCTTTATGTGTTAGACTTCATCCACGCTTGTATTTATGAAGATTTCCGAAGCGTGGAGGCGTTTTGATCTTTATCCAGCCATCCCCTATGCCTCGGACTCCACTCAGGCATAGAGGGCTGCGCGGTGCCTCTTTGTTGTCAACATCGCCTCTTTCTTCTCCAAGATTTCACCGGTGGTCAGCAGACTAGGACCTTCGAAAATTCACACCCGGCCCGAAAGCGCACTCATTTCTCAAAGCGGAGCCTCTTAGCGCAGATCAGCCATAATCCAGAGGAACAATGGAACGGACGACGGAAACATTATGGGGCAGCCACAGCTTGGTGCTGCACTAGTTCCCCACCTACACAGAGACAGCCACTGAGGAGGAAGCTGATGTAGAATGTCTGAAGCAAATAATGTGTGGGCACTGACCTCTGGTGGGCAAACGTGGGCATCGAGTGAGAAAAACGACGATGTGTGGGTGAAGGAATTACATGCCCTTGTGTGTTATTCAAAATCTTCCCTTTGGGCCTGTCGCTATATTCTACAGTCATGAATAGAAATTCAAAGATGAAACCTTCCCTAACGAAATATGATAGATAGATAGATAGATAGATAGATAGAGATACTTTATTTATCTATAAGGAAATTTAGGTTTCCAGTAGCTTATACACAGTATACATACACATAGCCACACAGACCTATGACATTCACACACACATACATACTGCAAACAATATAAAAGGAAAATATCAGGAGGGCAGTGTGCCGTACAGGCCTAAACACTTAAGTCTATCACACTCCTCCCCTTCCATGTGACGTTGAAGAGCTATATGGCCATAGGGACAAAGGACTATAGGCCGGTAACGCAGTGTTTTCAGCTTTGAGCTTCTGGTCGCATTTGCTTTAGTGTTGTTTTAAGATTTGCGTTGCATTTTCCCCCAGTACCGCAAGCCTGCATTGGATAACTGTTAACGAAAGATGGATGCATGGCCGGCCGGCTTGTGTTTCTGTGAGAAAAACTTTAACCACACACTAAGCATAGGTACAAGATATGGGAAACTTAGCAATTTAATTAACTGCATGTTTCTGAACTTTGGAAGGAAACCAGAGTACCTAGAGGAAATCTGCACAATATGGACACAGGGTGCACATTCTGCCTCCATAATGCAAACCCCTAACCCTGGAGGTGTGTTGCAACAGTGACACCTACTGAACCATTGTGTAAAATACTCAATTGTAATTGCTACAGTATATGAATGACTTAAAATCAAGCATTAACAAAGCAATTAAATATAAGTGAATGTCATAAAAACCTACAGTCAGCTTAATGCACTTGTTCTGCAATTTAAATACGTTACAGATGTTATTTAAAACATGCTGGACTCTACCCAGAGGCACATAGTCATGCAACAATAATAATAATAGATACCTTTATTGATCCCCATGGGGAAATTCTCTTTATGCCTCCCTCAACTTGCTCTTTGTAGAGTAAGCTGTTTGTGAAGGACCGCCACCTGTTAGGGAGCTCGAGGACCCACAGACATGCTGAGACTGAACCAGCAATCTTCTGATTACAGGCACGCAGGCTTAGCCCATTAAGCCGCACGCTGCCCCACAATGAGTTTTAACACACATTGGTGTATAACACACATTCTCGAAGACCACATAAGGAACATATCGGTTTTGACAGGGAAATCGTACTGCGTGTTATGCTATCATGTTTTTATATCTGCTTTATCGTGTTTTTTCTGTGTCCCAGCATCTCCTATGATGTAGTGGTAGGCCAGCCAGGGCGGTGTCTGTCTTGTCTTTCCTTAGGCTCGAAGGCTTATAATGACCCAGTACTGCAAAGGCACTGTGGAAGATGGATGGGAAAAAACTCAGTCTTTCCAATTATACTCACAAATCAGCATCATTAAAGCAGTCTTGTTGTCTGTGGTAATCTTAAATCCAAATTCTCCCCATGACATTCAGTTTCCTGGCAAATGATTTATAATCTTTAAGATGCTGCATTAAAGATAATTAGTATTACTTCTTGACATCCTCAAAGTTTTCTTCTAAGTTATAAAATGAATTAAGTAGTATCCAGTTATTCAAAACATTGCTACACAAATAATCAAAAATACCTAATAATGCATAGATTTTTATATGTTATAGTTTACCACTACGGTCAGATGAAAGTGTCCATTTCAGCCAGTCACCCTTTTCTGGGTTATAGGTGGGAGCACAGGAAAGGATTCATCAGGGAACAGTGCTACCTACTTCTCAATCAATTAAGTTAATTAAACCCCTCACTGGCAAATAGAGCACGCTAATACTCACAGTACATAACACTCATGTAGTTATACATCTTTGGTTCAAAAGGTTAATGAATTTCAAAGAAATTCAACTACCTTGCATCCAAGAGAAGCAAACCATTAAATAGGTCAAGTATAACTTTAACTGATAAATACTGTACTGTTCTGCATTATCTTAGCCCTGCTGGTCAGTCCATGAAATGAAGCAGCTTGTGGCAGGCAAGGCATGGTCTCAGAAGGTTGACATGCTAGACCTGTTCTGGGGGACAGCAGACAGGCAGCCAGACCTACGAGTTTACAGCACCCACCTTTACCATGATGATTGGTTCCTACCGAGAGGTATTTGGGATGAGGACTCAATTTCCAGGGTAGATTTGCCAGGATTGGGCAGGTCAGATACTGGCCCATCGCTGGGCCCATGCAGCTGGTTCCCTGACGAGCAGCATGATCTTCCCCTGCAGCCCCTCATCTGAAGAGGAGCTCCAATGGGGGTGAATCTCACACGTGCTTGGGGAATTAACTCAAATGGTATACTGCTCACTCCACATGCAAAAAGGAGCTGGAGGCACAAGAGACAAGAATGCAAGCAAATACCCCCGAAGGGACAAGGTTTCTATAAGGGGGAAATTAAGAAGCTACTAGAAAAAGAGTCACTCAGGAGACACCAGGACCTTCAGGCGGTCAACCTCCAATACACATGCACCACCCACATCCACAGCCAGCTTACCTTTTGTGTTTCTTGGCACATTATTCCCAGCTTTAAGTCTTGCAATTATCAGCCACCAACCATGTCCTGTTTACACTCCTTTTGGCTGCTGACAAGGAAACCATGGTTACTGTTGGTCTGTGTGATGTTGATCGCCCCCTGCTGGTGCACGGAACCTTGCTCGATATTGCAACTTACCTTTGCATGTGGCTGAATAATCTTATCACTGTTTGGCCTACATCTCCAAAGACTGCAGCTAGTTAGAAAGGGAATACAGGATAGCAGAAAGCACAGTCCCCTCACCCACTGTGAAGTTTCTGAAAAAATATGGCGCTGCCACCAAATTCAGCTTCATGGACTATAAGATAAGAAGTAAATTACAATACACCGATTAAAGAAAATCAAATAATAATATCGGTCTTCTATAACCACTTCTTAGGTACAGATATATATTTATTTCATAAATATTTTATATTTATAAAATAAGTGGCCTTACCTTTAATGCCCCCAGGAGAGCACTTCAAACTGTGTCTCCATTTAAGATCAAGTTAGTGATTGGATTTTAATGTTAGCCCATCATTACCTATATCACTTATAGAATATTCTATGACGAGGAAGGTTTCCCATACTGCTGAAGTAAATCCAGGCATCAATATTCAACATAATCATGACCCAAAACACCACCCCATTATGGAGTGGATTAGGTTTTATTAGAAGCAACTTGCAGCTGCATCCTTCATTCATCTACAAAGCTGAGGGCCAGAGCATCCAGATCACATGTCCAGGTTTTTAAGCATCTCAGAACATCTTCATTCAAACCTTCAAGGGAAGTACTGCTTCTTACTTCTCAGAGGTGCAGGTCTTGTGTGGTCCTGATTGAAGACGAGTTACAGTTCCTTCAACAGCAGTCTGTGATTTAAGCTTGGGGTGTAGAACCTCCATATCACACCAAATGCATTGTCTGTTAGATTAACATCATCTGTGTCACTGGCCCAATCCTCGTTTCCAATGGACCAATAGGATATGAGTACCAAGGCAAACAGACAGATTGGCTATGTGCCCCAGAGCCATGGTGAACCCAGAGAGCTTCGAGAGACAGACATATGGTAACTAGGGAAAGCAAGGCAGCAGCATAGAGAGAAGCTCAGGGGCTGAAATGACTAATTTGGGAAATGGCTGAAGAGTCTATCTAGAGGAACAGGCCTGAAATGTTAGGGACGGGCGCAGCCCTGTCGCGCCATTAAGCCCTAGAGGCAACAGGACTGCTGAAGCGTTATTGTCATTATTATCATTCATCTTCTGTACCCGTTTGTCCTATGCAGGGTCGCTGGGGGTCCAGAGCCTGTCCTGGAGGCTACAGGCGCAAGGCAGGGAACAACCCAAGATGAGGCACCAACCCGTCACAGTGCACACTCACACACCAGTCACACCTATGGGCAATTTTTCTCTCAAACTCTAATTCATCTTAGTATTTTTTTGGACTGTGGGGGGGCTGGAGTACCCAGAGGAAACCCAACGGGGAGAACATGCTAACTCCACATACGTAGAACTGAAGCAGAAATTCAAACCCTGGTCCCTGAGGTGTGAGGCAAATGGGCAAGCAATTATTATTATTATTATTATTATTATTATTGGTGTGTTCTGAGCAGGGAACTGGCTAAACATTGCGGACCCCCCGAGAAAATGTCACCCTGGGCCCCCTGCTAAGTATGCTGCATTCAATCGCCCTGTTGATTTTGCCAAGCAGGGAGGTTTTTGATCCCCCACCCCCACCATGCTATCCTTGTCATGGTATCCTTGCCCCGCCGACGCCCCCGGTTCTGAGGGATACATGCTCCCACCTTTCCAACAGCATTTTATCAACTGCAGTACATATTTATCTCCATCTTGTGGAGAAATTTGGGTACTACAATTTTCTAAACTGGCATTTTCTCTTTCCTGTAAGAGCTGACGCTTTAAGGGCTGTTCCAAAAACCTGCCAAAATGGAAACAAACACATACATACAAAGAATAAAATGGATTCTGGGCTCTTACACGACTGAATATATATCAGCCCAAAATAAACTGCAGTGTAGCCCTGGAAAGAACGATACAGACTAAAACAGAAAAGAAATGGAATTTATTGACTCATATGCTTCAGCATCAGTATTAACAAATCACTGGCCCAAAAAACGGGAGTGACGGTATTCAGTGAGAGCATATTCTGTTAATGTCTATGCTTTCACTTCTTCTAAATGTTCTTATAGCTTAACACCGTATTAAAATTAAATCTGCACATCAAGTGGGGCGGTTTGTTGGCAACTTAAATATGTATATTTGCAGTTAAGATGACCTAACAAAATTCCTAACAAAAAGCACACAATAACCTCACCCACTGCCAGGATTCTGAAAAAAATAGATGTTGCCACGATATTTAGAAACGTGTCCTATAATAAAAGAAGCAAATTACAAAGCACCGATTAAAAAAAAAAAATCAAATAACAACATCCATACATATAAACGAAGTAGGACAATAAGGGTAAAAGGGCACTGTTGTCGTAATCACGTATTACTCACTGAAAAATCAGAGTTGCAATTTAAAATGGGACACGCCTTACAAGAGCGCTCAGTCAGCTTCGTTTTAGAATATGTGGGGATTATGAAAAGGAGAATCGTGAATGAATTGACGTCGATCCCTAGAAAAATAATTTGGAAATTAAATAGTGACAGTAACAAGACGCACGCAATGTGGATGTAGAAACGACTCAGCGTATTACAGATAGGGAAAAATATCTTAAAATATGGAAAAACTTGCGAACACTATGTTACGTTTTAAAAACAACAGCAACACCAGCCACAATAAAGGTCGATGTAATTATTTATTATAGTAATCGCTATAGTTATATTTATTATTGTTGCCGTTGTTGTTATTATAAATATCATTAACCATTATCATTATTATTGGATGGGGAAGAAAAATGCAATAATATTTCTTTATAATGAAGCGTAAATTAAATTGTCCTTTACATAATTTGGTCCTAGAACTACACTACGGCTTTAAGACTTAGGAAACATTTTTTTTTTCTCCTTCAGGAAATCACATGGAGGCTCAGTGCCTCTCACATGACAAGCAGCACTATGGACGGGGAGATCAATGAAGGTAAGTCTCCTTTAAGCCTGTTTATTTACTGCGGCTGCGGGATGTCGCTTTACTTATCTCAAACGCAATGTGAACGAAGGTCAGCAGATGTGTTACTATGTTTATTTTGATTAGCTTCGGTAAAATGCTGCTCCGTTTGCTTCTCCTTACTCTACCTTATGAGCTGCAACACAGTTGCAAAGCACGCTGGCTTTGTAAAACGAGCTAGTCAGAAGTATCCAGCACCAAAATAATGAGTAGCAGAATGAGAATTATTTATTGTAATTTTGTTATACATTCTTATTCGGTTCATATTTCTGACATATTGCATATTAAATTGGCATATTAAATTGTCCATGAACCTCGGTTTTATGTAGCATGTGTCATATAGTGTCTTTAAACTAATAATAAAAAAAATAAGGAGTAAATTGTTTTTTTTTCCCCCAGTTTTCTGCTGTTTTCGCTGGTTGTGCTGTGTCGTGTAATGTGATCGAATGAGTTTCTGTATTACTGACGCGTAACTATAATACCCCATCATGGTCCGCACTGTGCTCTGTGATATGTACCCGGCCCCTTCCTCGTACCCTGGCCTTCGGGCTGCTGGGACACAGTTTTCATGGGCTGAATGCATTACATCGCCAGACCAATCATTGCATTTTTAAAAGCAGAAAGGCAATAGAGTGGAATAGCTCAGTCTGTGCGAGTATTTAAATTAGCGAAGTAAATCCAACCATAAATGTGGTGAAACCGGTTATAAGTATGTTCAGGGGCGTTGCTAGAGATTTTGGGCCCCATGGAGGCATGTCATATTGCCCCCCCCAATTTTCTAGGCCCCCTGTCATTCAAGGCCCCTTGGAATCGTTCTTATCCCCCCCCCGCCTTACGGCGCCTCTGGTTATGTTTATATAGCCTAAACAGCCTAAACAGGCTTCCTGGGCGTAAATTGACTGAAGTGAACTGAATATCATTTTGCTGAGATGATTTCACTAATACTGCTGTGAAGAATACTGTAGAAAAGCTGGACTCCACCGAAAGTTGGGAATATTGGAGTTCCCTCTTTTAAGAGGAACACGATTAACCACAAGGAAACCCGAGAGCGCATTAAACAAGTTAGTCTTTGTGGCTTTTGTGGAAGTTAGGCAGTGTACAGAATTCCCCCGTGACGATACTTTACAGTGATGTTTTCCAGGTTTATTGTTTGTAATGATCTACATGCGGACTTTACCTCGTTTGACTGCCCTACTCGCTTGTTTCTCTTTTACTGGTGTGAAAGTATACTGCGCTCCTTAAAGTCTGTGGGCTGAGAATGCCGTGGCTTCTGGTTAAAGATCCACTCACGGACCTGCTCTACATAAACAAAGCACTTCATCTGACAAAAAATTCCACCTGTATAAAATGGATTACATTTGACTGAAGACTGCAGTAACTTTTTTTCACTGAAGCATTTGGTTGTTTAGTTGACATGGATCCAAAGTGGATTAAATCTTAAGACTTCTTTCTTTGTTTTGGAGAAGCGTGGCCTATAATCAGGTACATTATGTCATAATTTCACTTTAATTGCTCCTCTAGCCACTGGATACACAGTGGTACAGGACACGGATGCAGACAGTCAGCTGGTTTAAGCTGATTTGGTCTGATGTTCATGCTTTTGTCAGCAGTTGTTAGATCATGCACAGTATTGATATTTTCTCATTGCTTTGAGGTCTTTCTTTGTATCTGTAAATATAACTAATAATAATTAAGGTCTTTTGTTTTCCTGCAATCGCAGGGTCTGTGCCGCCTTATTACAGAGAGGTATATGAGACTTTGTGCAGCAAGAAGGATGAAAAGATCCAGGCCCAGGTCTTCCAGAGGTTACTCAGAAAAGCAGAGCTTCCGGTCACTGTGCAGAAACAGGTGAGAGACGCCTCAGCGTGCCGCCTGTTGTGCATAAGAGACTTAGCTAGCATGTTAGCCTGCACATTTACCAAATTTAGTTAGCCGATTTAGAACAACATCATCTTTAAAAAACCGGTCTTTTGACTTGTATGGCTGTCATAACCTGTTGTATTAAAATGGTTTTAATGGCTATTGCACACCCATTATTTTGATTTGTTTTCAATGTTTAGTTATAAGGTGTGCCTATATAATTACAGGAAATTTTTTAATGTTGAATAAACATTGATCTTTTTATAAGGTAATAAGGTGTTTGTTTTGGATATCTAACTGGAAGGTTTAAAATGTTTTTTACTAGTGACATTGAATTCTGGCCAGTGTAATCGCCAGTTGACATACTGTCCCAATCAGAGGTGAAATTTGGGCATTCCATGGTCGACTCCCTGTTAGCACAGATTGTTCTCAGATAGGGCTAATTTATAATGAATGATAGAGCAGGATGTCCTCCCAAGTTAAAAGAAAAAGGAGGAAATAAATAAATCGGCCACCTACAGGAACCGGAACAGGAACCAAAAGAATATGGAGATAAAACTTCGGGGCGAATGAGAATTCAGTCAGAAGAGGGAGAATCGCTGAGTGGCAGATGGTTCAGTGTGTGCGAGCTGACAGGCCTGATGCGTTTATAATGTAAGCAAAGGAAGATTGGGGGGGGGCTTGCTGCTCACCCACATCGAGACGAGTCTCAGCACGGGCATTATTGTGATCAAATACGCCTAGTGGTAGAGTGTGCAACCTGCCCCAATGATTCTGATGTAGCTAATTTTAAGTTTATAATACAATAACATAGATTTGCCGTAAGATTTCTTGTGTGAGCGTGACAGTCAGAAAGCATGAGGGTCACGCTAGATGCGTGACAGTTGGCAACCTTATGGTTGGCGGGTTGCAGAGGGACAGAGGCAGGAAACGTAATGCATCAGAAACCGCAGATAAGAACGTATGGTATCCTAATAAGAAGAGATGCTGGTCTGTGAAGTCCCTGTGACAACAAGGCTGCTGCAGCCTGCCACGTTTGACTTGGCTCGTGCCCAGGCCCTACAGTTTCTCTCCTGGTCCTCATACAGGTGTTTTTGGGCA
Source organism: Mormyrops attenuatus (assembly GCA_026777985.1). Taxonomy (NCBI): domain Eukaryota; kingdom Metazoa; phylum Chordata; class Actinopteri; order Osteoglossiformes; family Mormyridae; genus Mormyrops; species Mormyrops attenuatus. The sequence goes on along the minus strand of JAODKC010000048.1, from coordinate 6,314,693 downwards.
GCTTTTAGGAACAACAGGGCAGTGCTGGATGTGGGATCAGCTTTGGTTTAGTAAGTATCTGAGTTGAGTGAATCTTCCTTGGTGTATCAGCAAACGATTGACTGTCTTTTCTGGCATAGATGGGCTTATATCTGGTATGTCATGGTCTGAATTCTGCGCTCCCTTGCAAGCCGGACTCTCAAAACCTCATCCCAACCACATTGGTTTTGAGGAAGGCACACTGTTTTTCTTTGTGTCGTCTCGACTGCTTGGGGGTCGTTCAGTGCCACTCTGGTCTGTGATTGGCAGCAGCCAGTGGTGTCACTGTTAACAGGCTACAGAAATCCGTGTGGTCCTGTGAGGGGAGAGGTGGGCTGTGGGGTTCTGGTGAGCGCGGCAGCTTTGAGGACAAGGATCAAGTCAGAAAGCCGCGGACTGAGCCCCTCGCTTTGCAGATCGCCGAGCAGGTGGATTGCGGAGACGGCTCCCTGTCCAAACTCTCGCTGTACAGAGGTCTGGCACTGATCGCCTTCGCCCAGCAGGGAAAGCAGCCCACTCCCAAACTGCTGGAGAACTGCATCCAAGGTAGGCGGCCCAGCTTTCCCGTCAGCCTCATCTTTACTTTGCAACGTTAAGCGATGGCCGATTCCTCGGCCAGCCAGCATCTGTTGTGCATTTTAGTAGGTCAGTGGGCTTGTAGTTGGCTGAACCTGAACTGTTCCAATAAAACTGCACAAACTCATAAATATTGTATTGTGCTTCGGATTAAATCATCTGTTATCGTTATTTAAATAGCAAGTTTTTAAGTACATTGGGCCTCGTTCACCTCCTGTTATTAAGAATAAATTTCTTCTTAAAATCCACTTATGCTGTTCTCATATAGATTCTGACATTTGTCAGTGTTTTCTTTTTTGCACTTTTTCAGGTATATTTTGAGGAACAAAAAAACTGTGTTATATTTGGGTCACTACGGTAATTATAAATTATAATTTAAATCCTATAACTGTAGAATTAAAAAAAAAAAAACACAGTAAGCTATTATTTTTCACAAAATTATTAGCATTCAAATGTGCGTGGATTCTGTTCTTACCTAAGAACAAATCACAAATAAGAAAATACTGATGAATGTCAGAGTCTTCATGAAAACTGCATAAGTGGGTTTTAATTAAGTGGGAAATTTCTTCTTAAGAAGGTTGGTGAACGAGGCACATTTCTTGCAGCTTTAAGTATAGTGACTATAGTGCTGTCCGTGTTTTGGTCACGAGCCTGGCTGTTTGCCCACCGTGCTACAGGTCAGGCAGGGCCAAAGATGGCCGATAACCTGAAAGCCTCAGCCTACTGTTTGCGGCATCTGGGTATCACTGCCCCCCCCCCCCAACTTTCACCAGCAAAATTCTAAATTCATTTTCTAAGCTACGCAGGGGCTGTGCTTGTCACACACAGCATAACATTGCTGCTCATTCTGGAGTATTTAGTGCTATCTGTCTGTTTAGTAGGGGTGCAACGATATACTCAGTGCACGAGACGAGACACGATACTGGCTGAGCAAATAATCACCATCATCATATGCAGTAAAGAACAGAACAAATATCTAGCACCATAACATATTTCACCACAAACTCAAATGACAGGCTTCTCTCCTATTTGACTTATCAACTGAACATAGAATAGAATATAAATAAAGCAATATAAGTAACAAACATAGCAATTTTAAAAATGTTTTCTTCACCGGTGCAGTGGATTTAAGTAAATGATGATAGTGCTGCAAATGGCTTTGCATAGTAGTAGCGTTAGCCGCTGTGTACGGCATTATTTTCCTACAATGCTTACAGATGGTTCGTGTTTTGTCTGTCATCCTTTCGCCGTTTATATTTTCCGCCGGGTACCCAAAATGCTGCCACACAAAAGGTTTAAAAGTGTCTGGGGCATCTACTATGGTAATTTCGTCAGACGCCGACATGCTTACAGCAGCTGATTTACAGCGCCTTTGCGAGACCGCTTTTCACTCCGATGAGAAATCTCGTCATGTTGTAATATTGCGAGATTTCGTTGCACCCCTACTGTTTAGTGCTATCTCTCTGTTTAGTGCTACTGTTCTGCTGGGAGTTGCCTCGTTTTGGAGATATCGCCTGTAGAAATGTTGGGCTCCTCTCGAATATAATGGGAGTGAATGGCATTCTTTATGTGGTGATTAAAGCGCCAAAAAATACATTAGAAAAATTCTCCACTGTCTCTTACCAGAAATCATGAACCGGTTATACAAGCTAATCCACAGACTTTGTAGTGAGCAGTTCAATGTTGGAACTATTTTCTTCTACCGAACTACCCACATTAATCATATCACTGTGCAGAAGATATTGCCAGGGTGCTCGTATGTTCTCATTCTTTGGGGTTGGGGGGCCGGCTTGCACAGTGGGCGCAGGTGCTCCCAATGCACGTCTGTCAGACCTGTACTGGGTCCCTCCCCAGACCTGTCAAGGTGTCGGGTTTCCTCGCAGCCGTGAAGCCTTTCTCATAGAATCTGCTGTTTTCAGTCATGTTATAAAGATGTGTTGGGTCAGATTAACCCATTTCCACATCGTGAGGCTGCTTTAATCACCAAAGGTAAAATCATCCGACTTTCACTGCTGACAGTGGGTGCGGTGATGCTCGTTAGCTGGAAGGATCTCTCGCCATCCGCAGCAGATGTGAGCCTGACAGGGGCCACGCTCTTCTCAGTCTTCTTCCATCCAGCCATTATTCAAGCAGAATTGCAGTGATTGTAGTGACGTGAGAGAGTGATTACCAGTGATTAACAAAATGGACAGGATCTTGCTCAAAGGTACAACAGCAGGACTCAGGCTGGCTCCGTTTTGGCCCTTGCGTGTTTCTCTAAGCACTGTGCTGGTGGTGAGCCGCATTCAGCCCCTGCCTGAGCACAGCGTTCTACTTCGGCAGAGTTTCCCAAGCCTCAGCTGGGTGAGCCAAGCAACCTGCAGGCCCTGAAGATGCAGGGGGCTCAGGAGAGCCCGCTGGCGGTGCAGCAGACACTGGAGCAGCTGCTGAAGCGGGACTTCGTGACGGTGGAGCTCATTCCTGAGAAGAAGGGTCTCTTCCTGAAGCACGTGGAGTACCAGACGACCAGCGAGGTGAGATGACCACTAAGCTAAGCTACGCTAATTAGGGAATCAAATAGAGCTGTGGTTGAGTGCTTAGGTGAGAGCCAAGCCCAACCCTGGACAGAACACTACAGACAGTATATTTTAATTAGTGTCATAGTGGCACCATAGGTAGAATTTGATGTTTACACGGGGGGGAAACTTGCTTAGCCCATATGCTAATTGGATGCACACATGACCTATTAGTTTGTCTACAATAAACCGCCTATGCAAAGGTGCAAAGTGCCACCATAGAATACAGCTATAACCTCACAACACCACTGATTTACTGAGCCTTAATGGAAACAACCACGTTGAAACAACTAACGAAAACAACTGCTGAATCCGTGAATAGTACCTACTGTTAACAGAATAATGACAGAATACCGAATAGCAGTGATTGTGCTAATCTTTCCTAACTATAACACATTAAATTACATAGAAAACTGGGTCACCTGTATTAAATAAGTATGATGATTTATGGATGGACTGTTGGCCAGAGAGTGCTACGTCACTTCTGGAGTGAGATATCTGGCTGTGGAATACTGTTACTAATGAAAAAGGCGTCGTCTTCTTCACGTGACCCATGGAGCGCACGTCGAAACTTTTCATGAAGTGGCGTGACCACTTTGCATGACAGCCTAACTTCCTGCTTGCTTCTGACGGGGGGTTTCGCAGAATGCATGTAAAATATATTCTTAAAACATATATTTGCCTGTCGTTGATTTGGGTGATTCCCGCAGCAGCCCTTTATCTCTATGAAGCAACATTTTACATTGGCTTTGTCCAGGCAGGCATTCCCTCCCCGGCCCCTAGGTCATGTGGTACTCTGTTTGTACCCTTACAGAGATTCAAGATGTCGGTCTATCGCAGATACAGCGATTTTGACGTTTTTCATGAGCTCCTGCTCCAGAGGTTTGCCTACAGAATGGTGCCGGCCCTCCCCCCCAAACGGATGCTGAAGGGAGGTATGAGGGGGCTTATTTTGGGTGGAGGATTGAACAGTAGCACTGTAAAGATGGTGGATGCTAGGTGTATGTTGACAGTTGGGTTTCCCCCTTTGCTGTGGGTACCGCCGAAGGGAATTCCCTCTCAGCCATCGCATCGTCTCCTTCAGCAGATATTCACAGTCAGATGTTGGCCCAACTGTTTTGGGCAGTCACACGTCACTGGAAGCACTTCCTTTTTTTTTAACCCCGCCCTCTTGCCATTTCTTGCTGGGGGGGGGGGGCCCCCCCCGCGGCCCGCGGCGGCCGCCCCGCGGGGGGGGGGGGGGGGGGGGGGGGGGGGGGGGGGGGGGGGGGGCGGCGGGGGG
>JAODKC010000048.1:6297779-6310252 GCA_026777985.1 Mormyrops attenuatus | reverse complement strand
GGGCTGCCCTCCCTTTTTTTTACACCCGCCCCTTTTTCCATTTTTTTTTGCCCCCCCCCCCCCCCCAGTCCTGACGTCAACATCAGAACGGGATTTCATTGAGGGCCGGAGACGGGCCCTGGGGCGCTTCATCAACCTGGTGGCCCGACACCCCCTGTTTTCTGAAGATGAGCTGTTGAAAACTTTCCTGACCTTCAGTGGCTCGGTATGTGACGGGTGGGGTGGGGGAGCGGGGGGGGAGAATGGGGCAGGTCAGGTCATGTGATTGGTGGTGGACATTCCAGCCAGTCAGAATGCAGTCATTTGTACTGTTTAGACTTTCTATTCCAAAATGCCTGCAGTAAGTACAGGGTACCACATGGCCAAGGTGATATATTTTGCTTATGTAAGAAAACAAAAAGCTCTACATTTAATCAGATTTATCTTTCCCTTTCCCCATTAACTGTATGTGAGTTACTGTATTAGTCACATGGATTCTTTGCACGGAAGAATGTAGTTGCTTACCAGATGTTATAATGCATAATTGATTATCGTTTGAGATGTTCTGCTGTCCCAGTAGCCTTGTTTCAGTTTATTTTGTTTTGGGCCTACATTCTGTAGTACTGGATATGTAATTCTTATAAATCTAGATTGAACTGCCTAACTAATTATGCTGTAATTTTACATTTAACATGTATTGACTATCTAGATTGAGTTGTGCATGTGGTCTGTGAAAGCCCCTTGTAGGCCAGGAGGGGCTGGTGGAGGGATGGTGACAGTGAATGGGAGGTAGAAGCTGAATGTTGTGTTGCCCAGTTGCTTTAGTGGGAGGAGGGGGCAGTATAACAGGTATGGATTATGCCCACCCTAGCTGCACTAACTTCCAGCTGGCTCTTTGGCCTCTGAAGGTCCAGGAAATACATTTAAGGTTGACGTTGCCCGTCCTCTGATGGTCGTGCAGTTGCACTCTTGTTTGTGAGCCATAAGCCGCTCTCTTTCTTTGTTGTGTGTTACACAGTGGCTCGTCTTCCCCGCATACACATAATAGAAGTGTTCCAGAATACTGGGTGTGTCCCAGAATGAATGACTGGGATTATGGGAAAATGAGAGAGCAGCAACTTGACTTGTCAAAGCTTAAAATATGTCCGTTTGTCCTTATTCAGGACGTGCAGAACAAACTGCGAGAGATCTTCCGGAGAACCGGAGATGAGTTTATGACCTGCAGCACTGCCACACAGGCCAAGGTCGGTCACCGGAAGTCTGTCCCTTATTTTGCTGCATAAAGAGATGCTAGTGGTCAGGCCTGGAGAAGCTAACACCAAGTTCCATTTTCTGGGCTACAGGAGCACCTGCCTGTGGACATCCAGGCCCAATTTGCAGCCAGCAAGGAGCTGATCAGAAACATCTCCAACAGCTTCCACAAGATCCGGGACAAGGCGGAGAAGATGGCTGAACGCTCCAGGGAGAATGCGGTGGATCTGCTGGCTTTCGGCAGGGAGCTCAGGTGCGGTGCGCCACCTAGCTGTAGTGTTTCAGTAAAGCGTCTTGACCTTACTGCTGCCGTTTTTGATCACGAGTTCCTCCCTGTCGGTAAAATAGCCACGTGGGCCCAGTTGTCAAGAAACACTCACACATACCTGTACATATACACCCAGGGTTGTAATTGTCTTCATTGTATCTCCATTCATTTCTATGGGGAGAACTCCAGTCCCAACATGACGACCTTTACCCCTACCCAGCCCTAACCGTAACCATAAGTAACCAAATAAAATATGAGACTTTTGGCATTTATAGTTTTTTGATTGCATTCACAGATCTTTGTGGGGACCTGAAAAATGGTCCCCACTATGTCAAGTTTTTATCACATTGCGGGGGACATTTGGTATGAACCTAATATAATATAAACCTAATCCACACACACAAACACACACATTTGTATTCATATCTTTGTGGGGACTCTATGGGAAAAATACAAATACCAACAATGACAACCGTAACCCCTTACCCAGACCTAACTTTAACTTCTGGCATTTTTAGTTTTTAGTTATTTTGTTTTAGAGATTTTTAAAAAAGTGGTCCCCACAATGTCAAAATAGCAGTTTTTTATTGTAATACTGTACATACATGACCCACGCACACACCTGACAGATGGATATAAACATTAGGCACATGCAGCATACAGAAGCTGTGGACACAGTTTATTTTCAGTTTCCTTTGTGTGGCTTGAAATGTGGCACGTTAAAGGGAGCTGGCTGTTGTTCCGACGCAGCGCAATGGGCTCGGATACATCAGCCCTCCCCGCCCTGGCCTCTCCCAGCTCCACCTGGGTCCCCCTCCGGCAGTCCCTGAAGGTCCTGTCTGTGGAGTTTGCCTTGTTGTCAGACAAAGCGGCCCAGCAGGTAAGAACGCATGCCAACACCCGCGATTCTGGATAATCTGCCTGCTTACCAACATATTCCTGTTTTTTTTTTTTAAATATATTTTTGAAGGGAAGAAGAGAAGAGGACGATGTTGTGGAAAAGCTTAATCTCTTCTTGGACTTGTTGCAGTCATACAAAGTGAGTAGCTATTGTTTGGAGGGGGGAGTACACCTTCTGACATTACATATACTGCCAGGAATAATACAAAAAAAGCAGAAGCCATGAGCAGGGCTGCCTGGAAGGAATTCTGCTGAGCAAGAATAAATGAGGGATGTGTAGGAAAGTAGTGAAGCAGTGTGTCCTTCTGTGTGCCTACAGAGACTCAATAACAGGAAACTGGCTGAGAGCCTGCTGAAGGCTGGCCAGGCATGTGCCTGAAGGTCCTGTGAAACAGGAAAGAGAGGGCAATGAGATTGAGGAACACAGGAGTAGCACAGAATGTAAATACAGGTAGCTGTTATGTAACGTTGCTGGATGATTTGCTCCAGAGCAACTAAATCAGCCTACCGTTTTGAATATTTCGGTTACATAGCTGTCTAAGGGATGACAGTATTCTGTCTTAGAAAGCCCTATGTGCTTCTATGGATTAAAAATAACTGGCATGTAGCTGCCCGTGAGGATGCCTGAGGGTCCTAAATCGCAGGTTGGAGCTGTGTATCACGGCTCAGTGCATTTAGATAAATATACTGGACTTAATTATAACTAAACAGTCTAGTCATGCAGGCAAATTATCACAGTCTCAGTTCATGGTCTTTTTGTTAAATGAAATTTCTCTAGGTATGATCATGTGACCCAGAGATGGTCAGAAAGAAAAATGACTTTGGGTACAAGTAGCAAAAGGTTGGGGAGGAAAAATGACAAAAGACAGATGTTTTGGGAGTTTGGGGTCTTTGGAAGAACTGTAGCAGAGTTTGGGTTCAAGATATTTGGGCTTGCTTCCTGGGACCAAGAATTAAAACGGAAGCCAGTCGTATGTAACTACCACAAGGCACAGTAGCGAGAGATGTCACATGACCATCCCATATCCACATACCCAGATTCCTGCTTAAACATTCCTGCTAAATGGCCACACTCACAGAGCGGACGTGTGTATGCGAGCAGGACCTGTGTGAGCGGCACGAGAAGGGGGTCCTGCACGAGCACCAGCGCGCCCTGCAGAAGTACAGCGTGATGAAGAGGCAGGCCATGACTGCTGCCGCCCAGCCCAAGGAGCAGGTGTCCGTCGAGCAGCTGGAGTCTCGCATCGTGCAGGTGCCTCCAGGGGTGGGCTGGTGGGAGAGTGAAGGGTACCCCTACCCCATCAAGGCAATCTCAGGGGTGCCCGAAACAGCAGGACCTGATTGATTATAAGGGGATGTTGTTTATACTGCTTATGTTTATACTCCACTCCACTATACTCCAGTATACTCCACTGTTTAGACTGTGTGCCTACAGAGACTCAATAACAGGAAACTGGCTGAGAGCCTGCTGAAGGCTGGCCAGGCATGTGCCTGAAGGTCCTGTGAAACAGGAAAGAGAGGGCAATGAGATTGAGGAACACAGGAGTAGCACAGAATGTAAATACAGGTAGCTGTTATGTAACGTTGCTGGATGATTTGCTCCAGAGCAACTAAATCAGCCTACCGTTTTGAATATTTCGGTTACATAGCTGTCTAAGGGATGACAGTATTCTGTCTTAGAAAGCCCTATGTGCTTCTATGGATTAAAAATAACTGGCATGTAGCTGCCCGTGAGGATGCCTGAGGGTCCTAAATCGCAGGTTGGAGCTGTGTATCACGGCTCAGTGCATTTAGATAAATATACTGGACTTAATTATAACTAAACAGTCTAGTCATGCAGGCAAATTATCACAGTCTCAGTTCATGGTCTTTTTGTTAAATGAAATTTCTCTAGGTATGATCATGTGACCCAGAGATGGTCAGAAAGAAAAATGACTTTGGGTACAAGTAGCAAAAGGTTGGGGAGGAAAAATGACAAAAGACAGATGTTTTGGGAGTTTGGGGTCTTTGGAAGAACTGTAGCAGAGTTTGGGTTCAAGATATTTGGGCTTGCTTCCTGGGACCAAGAATTAAAACGGAAGCCAGTCGTATGTAACTACCACAAGGCACAGTAGCGAGAGATGTCACATGACCATCCCATATCCACATACCCAGATTCCTGCTTAAACATTCCTGCTAAATGGCCACACTCACAGAGCGGACGTGTGTATGCGAGCAGGACCTGTGTGAGCGGCACGAGAAGGGGGTCCTGCACGAGCACCAGCGCGCCCTGCAGAAGTACAGCGTGATGAAGAGGCAGGCCATGACTGCTGCCGCCCAGCCCAAGGAGCAGGTGTCCGTCGAGCAGCTGGAGTCTCGCATCGTGCAGGTGCCTCCAGGGGTGGGCTGGTGGGAGAGTGAAGGGTACCCCTACCCCATCAAGGCAATCTCAGGGGTGCCCGAAACAGCAGGACCTGATTGATTATAAGGGGATGTTGTTTATACTGCTTATGTTTATACTCCACTCCACTATACTCCAGTATACTCCACTGTTTAGACTCCACTACGCTATACTCCACTATACTCCACAAAACTTGAAAATATCAGGATACCTCAGAGAGCCAGAGAGGCTAAAAACCCTTACTGCAGTGGGATGCAGATGACATTACACTGACCCCTGCTGTGATTCACCTGATGATTCATTTAAGCTGATCAGTGATCAACCCTCTCCACATGCCCAAGGTCGTCACCGTTTTCGTGGTTTCACTTCCTGGGAGCATCGCGGTTCATAGCAAGGTCATGAAAGCCTCAGGTTGATTTCTGCGAACAGGCAATCCAGGCTTCACTCAGTTAAATGCAGTTTTCTTTTTAATAGTTGTTTTGCGTAATTCTTCCGCTGCACAAAATTTGCAATTCAGAACGTGGTATGGAAGGGGTTATGCTGATACATGACCTGGACCCCTGACAGCCTCAGTAACACTTGTATCAGCGCTGATCAGAGTCCCTTCCCCCGCCCCAAATGTTGCAGGAGGGGCCGAAGGTTTGAGATTCAGACTAAAATTAGAAACTCCTCATTGAGTGGCCTCATTGAATGCACCGGGGCCTACTCTCCAACATACGCTGTCTGATGAACATCCCATTAAAACGACAGGAGCCTAATGGTATCTCCTCAAGTCCGAGACGTGTTATTTTTTTTGGGGGGGGGGGGGGGTACATTGGGCAGGTGGTAAGGATAAGGCCTTTTTAAATCACAGAGTTTTACCACCGGCAGTAACTCTTGTAAGGTTTATAGCCTCCAATTAATAGTATTTTAATGAGCTTGAGTACAGTCTGTAAATCCTGGATTATGGGGTTAAATGGATGGATGGATGCCAGGCTTTGTGCATGCCCCTCTCTAACCCCCATTTTTCTCTCCACCCCCTGCAGCAGGAGAACGCCATCCAGACCATGGAACTCCGCAACTACTTCTCCCTGTTTTGCCTGCACCAGGAGACACAGCTGGTCTTCACATACCTGCCCATGACCTCACACATCCTGGGCTCCTTCGTCACCTCCCAGATTCAGGGCCACCACGAGGTGATTGGATGACATTGGCCCTGCCCCCAGCCTCCTTGACCACTCCTACCCTCTCTTGCCTCCCCTTTAAACTCTTGCAGAAGACCGTGCCAATTTATGGCTAGTTTTGGTCAAAATTGCAATAGTTTAACCATTTCACTGTGTTGAGAGGTATAAAAAACACCTATTGTTAAGCCTTATATATAAAGTTATAAAATGTACTTACAAATTTGTATCTATTGCAATTTACGTATTTAATTATTGAATCACTTATGAGAAGCGGTGCAGTCCCAGACTGATGTGCTCCTGATGTCTCGCTTTCCAGATGGGTGAGGTCTGGAACGATCTTCGCCCAAAGCTGAACTGTCTCTTCGGGAACAACAACGGCATTCCTTCTTCCCCCCTTAGCCCCCAACAGGGGACCCTGAAGATGCCCCTGGCCACCTAGTGACAGCAACTGGGAAATGCAGCCTGATACAAACACGATGTAGTCATATTTACACAAAACAGGAAAGGGAGAGAAACAGACATTCTGAGAAGTGTTACATGCGCAGTGTCAGAGTTGGGAGAAAAACAGGCACTATGCACTGCTGACTGCCGCCTCTCAAGGAGAACAATTATGCAAATCTATACAAATAATGCAAAAGCAGAATATAAGAGCAAAATGTATTGCTTATAGAAGTGCTTATTTTTGAAAAGAGTTATTTTGATTACTGAATGTATCAGGGACTTGTGCCAAACTGGAGGATTAATTCTAGTAGGTGGGGGGATGAACTTGTAACAGTAATATGATTAAAAATATATATTTTTACATTATATTGTAGATGCGTCAGAGGGGCAGGGTCACATGACTGTTGGCCAATGCACCTCTGTGCTCACAGGAGAGGGAGAATGATCATGGATCTAGAAAGGGATTTTGGAAGATTCTAGGCCAGATTTTTTTGATAGTCAAAGTGATGATTGTTGTATTCTAGCCCTAGAAACACTCAATTTAATGCACACTATAAAATGGACCAATTGTTTTGGTAAAATTGTTTTGTAAGTTCCTTTGAAACCTTTATTGTCTGAAAACTTTGTTGGTCAGTGTTAAACCCTGACAGCATCTGCTTTACATGAGATGGATTTTTTTAATTGTTTTGAAACACTACTTAAATATTTTCTTTGCAGTTTGACTCACGCAGCAGTTTCCTCTTGCAGACCGAAAATCTGCTTTTCTGTGTGTAGCCTGGGCCACAATGTTTTCAATTCAGTCACAAAACACAGGTTATTCTGCACAGACAGCATGATGCTGTTGTCGACACAGACTATTGTATGTTTTGAGGGAGGTCAGCCAGAAGTATAATGGCACGGTTTTAGGCGAGCCAACGTTGACAACAGACTTCAGCGTAGTGGGAAAGAGTATCACTGACGCTGGATGAAAGCCAGAGGAGTGTTTTGTGTGACTGTTGAAGGATGTATCTGGTTTAGTTTAAGATCTGTGAAATGTGGCTGTTTGCAGTTTTTATTTTTTTTTTGATTCTGGAAGTTTCTTTTTTGATAACGTGCAAATAGCTTGCGTGTTATTTTTCTGTGCATTCTAAAGTGCTCTAGCCCTCGGCATGCTGAATTTCTATCCTGATTTCAAGCTGAAGTGCTCTAGCCCTCAGCTTGCAAAATTTCTATCCTGATTTCAAGCTGAAGCGCTCTAGCCCTCAGCTTGCTGAATTTCTATCCTGATTTCAAGCTGAAGCGCTCTAGTCCTCAGCTTGCTGAATTTCTATCCTGATTTCAAGCTGAAGCGCTCTACCCCTAGCATGCCGAATTTCTATCCTGATTACAAGCTGAAGCATTCTAGCCCTTACCATGCTGAATTTCTGTGCTGATTTCAGGCTGAAGGTTTCTAGCCCTCAGCTTGCTGAATTACTATGCTGATTAATAATAATTCTAGTCATCAGCATGCTGAATTTGTCATACTTGGTGTTTTTATTTTTTAAGTAAATGCACTTTGGACAATAAGTGACCTTGTAGACAAGGTCTGGCAATGACTGTCAGTGACATCATTGTAAGAAATTCTAATTTTAGAGATTTCTATATTCTTGCCAAATGATGTCACTGATATATACATTATGTATTATATATATACACACATACATACACACACCATAGTAGCCAATGAATAGCCAAATCAGCAAGTATCTGAACCATGGACCTGCATTTGCGGTTTGCTAATCTGATAGCATAATGTCTTCGTCTTGGAAATACAAATGCGTCTACAAGCATGTGGTATTCTCAGTTCTTACTGATTGTAGGCAATAAAAAAAAATGTCTCAGGATAAGTTTCTGCTCTCCATTTAAAGTTAACCTTAACGCTAACAGCGCGTGCCAATCATTTATACATGAGCTACATGCAATTACAGAGCTATACAGGAAACTGGAAGAAGTTTAACAATTACATTCTTCTAAGCATTTGTTGCTCAGAAATATCTTTGTAATCGTGAATGTTAATAAAATGGAGAAAATAAGCAAGAAAAGCACACTACAAATGCCTTTTCGGATTTTTTTTTGCCAGTATTAACCAGTGTCTAACCCCTGTTTCACGACACTTAACCTTTCCATTTGTAATTAGAAACAAAAAAATAATAAAATTTGCACTGTTTTTCATCAATTACTGTATTTTGTATACATGTATGTGTATGCAATCAACAACCTCTTAGAAGGGAGTTAAATGCTTACTGCCACCTGCTGGGCAGGAGGTGTCAGTATACACAGTGGTTGGTACAGATTATAGCCCTTCACTCTGCAGGCTGTATGGGCTAAAGGAAATCAGTCCTGAGTGAAAACAATAAGTGTGTATGGAGCACATATTTGCATGACATAATCCAACTATTATTCATTATAAATGTTGAGGCTGTCTTACATGTGACCCGCCTTCTCTTATTAAACATGCTTTTCAAAACAGCTTCAGCAGGGCCCCATCCAGGGAGAGATGCAAAACAGCATGCACTAACAGGAGACCCAAGCCTGCCTAACAAACTCTGTGTCAGGGAGCAAATGGCTCGCTGGACGAAGAGGCAGACATTTCAGGTCCAGAAAGTAAAAATCCAGACCAAGATTTTGTTTCAGCCAACCAGCTGAATACTCTGACTGTGACTCTTTATATTCAACTGGTTGGTTGAAACAAAATCCTGGTCTGGATTTTTACTTTCTGGACCTGAATAGCCCACCTCCGGCTGGATGGCCCATTAGCGTCGTCGCTTCTGCCACGTGTCCCTGCGCTTGTGAAGCACCCTCATGGGTTTTCATGTGGTTACTCTGTGCTATTTGTTAGACACACTGTGCTATGAAATTAAACTCCCTCTTAAAAAGACAAAGGAACTATAAAAAGGACATTTTAACAAAGATCCAAATTTATTCATAACTGATCACAGCTGATTCCCATATTTGAGCAAATGGAATTAAACATTGTACATAGTTACAATGCATTTTCAGTTCTTTGATATAATTACAGCAAATCAGTTTGAATTATGACATAGCATTTGAAATGAAATGGACATAAATTTGTCCAACAGAAATGCAAAGTATGGACATTATTACCAGAGGGCTGATAGTCAATTTCTGCAGTTATGCATTCAATACGGATACATCCACACTATCTGTCATTCTTATAAGCAGCCTCTGTTAGGGATAAGTGCCTGAAATGTTTTTGAAACACACTTGTGTATGACGCACTTGTCTTGAAATGGAAACAACCAAAGCTAGTTTTAAAATGAATTAGAAAACAAAAAATCCTATCTGTGTTTAAATTAACAGCTTGGTTTCCACTTCCTGTTAACATTAACCATTCTGAGAATACAGACATCCATAACCATTATTTGCAAGCATAACTTGGACATTTCAGAACATTAAACCAATAGCTTTTTGGAAAAATAAGGTCCAACATGCCAATATTTTTTTACAACATGAAAAAATTAGACGGAAAGACCCAACTATGGGTGCATCTATCATGAGACACAATTCTGAAAATATCAGCTGGCAAACATGGGCATCATCATTGGGACTGACCAGTGGTTGATTCTGAATCCAAAGCTAATGTTTAAACATCAATCACTCTATTTAGCAGAGGAGTATTTCACAGGAGACTGGGGTGCAGATCAGCGAGTTTCAGCAGACGAATCAGTGCCATCCATAAAATATCTATGTCCTTTCTAAATTCTTGTACATTTCCATATTATTAAGGTATACTACACCCTACCGTGACTCTTCTAAAGCAAAAGAAAGCACAGACATGCCACATAGGTTAGAGAGCTGTGGCAGTCTCTATGCATCACAAGAAGTAAAAGAGGGAAAACCCTAATGTTTACTCTGGATTTGAATTTTGAAATGGATTACAAGGAAAGAATGCTGTGGATTGCTTTGACTTCCACCGAGACTTTACAGTAGGCAGATACATTTTTGCCTGATTTTTATGTTCTCACTTCCTCGCTTTCAGAGTGAGTATGAAAACCAACAGACAGTGGCCAGGGCAGCCACGGCAACGTGCACTTCCTGCAGATGGCAGCTAAATGGCCACAATCTCCCGCTCAGAGCTCCTGCACCTCCTCCAGCTTCTGCTCGAGCATCAGGTCGTGTCCCTGAAACCTGAAGTAGCCCAGGAACTTCTTGCCCTGCAGCATGAGGGGGTACCACAGGATGTCGTCGGGCCACATCTGGTCAAAGGGGATTTTGCTGCAGTCGAACCATTTGGGTCTCATTTCTGCAAGGGGGGTGGGGGGAAGAGAGAAGAGATTGTACTTAAGGCGGGGGATAGAATACCACAAAAGATAGGGCAGATATGGCCCCAATATGTAACAAAGGTCTTATATATCCATATGTTTTTGTGACATTAAGATGAAAATACATTTCATAGTCACAAACTTGTATATTATGCGTAATATTAAAATAAATGCACAAAAATAACAAAACAATGGTCAAACTAGTTAGTAGATTATTTCTCCACAGAGATGTTGTTTTTCTGGAGGTAAACCACTCACATCCTTTATTGTTCTATACGTACATTTATTTATTACAAACGCGGCACCTCAATATACAGTCTAAAGTTAAGACTGCGTTTAAATGAATGGATGCACCAGCAATTTGATGCTGGCGTCCCAAAAAGGAACCACTCCTTCTCTACTCACTCGCCCAAACTCCTAAATATATGCACACATGAATACTGACACATTGTGCTAAGAAAGCTTGGTATTCTGGGAAAAAAATACTTCAGCATCACAGTATGCAAATACTTTCCTTCTGGGAAACCAGCAGTACAGGCTACCCGTATTCCTTTTTAAGTTCTTCCACAGAACTATGGGTGCAATCATGCCTTTCACATATCTATTTTACAGTTCTTGTAACTTCCATCAACACGTGTAAGAAATGAAAGGCAACAGAAATCAGGTACCGTCTGTCTCGGTAGGTATTCCCCTGAAGGAGTCCGCCCTGAATACGTGAACGTCCATGATCTCCGTCTCGCCGACAAACTCAAATTTTATGTTTCCGATCTTTACCAGCGTGTCCACGGTAAGGCCGCTTTCTTCCATAAGCTCGCTGCAAGAACAAGAAATTCAAGTCGCTGTGAAATCTCACTCATCGCGGTATCAGATCTACAAAAAGGTCTCATTGTCATCACTTAATCATCGCCGCCGGCTATCTCTTACCGCTTAGCCGCATGTTCAATGCTTTCCCCAGGCTGCACTTTGCCTCCGAAACCATTCCACCTTCCCGCGCCGAAGCCCCTCTTCTTCATCCCAAGCAAGACCATTCCGGGCCGACGCACCACCACCAAAGTGAAAAGCTTGTTCGTCAACATTGCTCCACTGGAAGAAGCAGAGACAGCCTGTGACCTTCATTGTTCATTTACGTTTATCTAACTGAATGGATTGTCAATGAGAACTACATAGCATGACCCGTATCGCCAATTATTTTAACTTTAAACCTTATTATATAAGCTAAGGTTACGCTGTGCAACATTTTATCCCCCGTATTGTAGTTTGAAAGCGAATAGTTATAAACAAGCATACGGAAACAAATATGGAAACCTGTACACAAAGTACTATAAAGAGCATGATTAATATCGCATCCTGCTACAGCTTATGCTGCAAACTAGCACTTCTGAAAATAGTTATATATAAGTACCCGAAAGAGTAGCGAAGAAAGATTGCAAAACGCAGAAACACAACAGTTGATGATAAAGAATAAACCGATATGCAGCCGATCCAATGATTTAACGTGACAGTTTTCCCGCGGCTTTCAGCAGAATCACGTGGTCCGCGTCTCGCTGTCCTGCAGTGAAAAATGTTCGACTAGAAACAGGAAACATGTTTCATCTGTACTAACCTTACAAAACAATGTCTAGCAGAAACGCGATAAACGCAACTGGGCTCTAGTTGGGCTGAGTTTCTGATGCATCTGTTGCAGCTTATGCTGCAAACTAGCACTTCTGAAACTAGTTATATATAAGTACCCGAAAGAGTAGCGAAGAAAGATTGCAAAACGCAGAAACACAACAGTTGATGATAAAGAA